>JZLH01S0164197.1:2116-23549 GCA_001188425.1 Eucidaris tribuloides
AAATACACATGTAGTGTACATGTATGCTAGACAGGATTCAAAATATTTACCAAAAACAATTTACCTACAGTACAGAACACTACCTATATGCAAATTATATTCCAATTACATTTGTTACGCTCATTCAATCTTACATGTACAGTGTATATATTATAGCATACATATTCAATTTGTATTACGCCCATGTACGCACAACAAGCGCGGTAATTTATGGCTAACCTCGGCAGTGTACTTTCCGTGTAGTAAGGTACGACGTGTGTGGAGTGGCTTTAAATGAAATTGACATTCATCGTGTCGTTGCGCGCGACCCGTCGTGTTGTGGTGTGCTTAATTACATGATGACAGTCCCTCACCGTCAATTATGCCGTCGTTTTTCGTGTGAGCAAGATGGAAATAGCATCACTTACCCTACTTTCATAAGTTTTTTTTTTGTGTTTATTAAATTTTGAAGATGCTACAAACCCCGAATCTTTCCTTTGTCATTGGAGCGTGTATCTGTAGGTGAAGCGATGAACTATACTTTGTTCGTTTTTGCAGTTCAGAATAAGATTAAGAGTTGGATTCTTGTGTGCACATACATGTGGATGGAGTGATGAACTCTACTTCGTTTGTTGTGGTATGGTTGAAGCGATCAAAAAGAAAAATGCATGAAATTGGAAATATGTGCATAATTCAACCTGTACTTCTCGTAGTAGTAGTATTACGAGTAGTAGCTCCTTGTTTATAGTGGATATCAAAAAGGTGCATTGAACTTTATCTGCATAGCCAGATATTCAGTAGTAAATAAGACCACTAGTGTGTGTAGTGTGCAGGGTGCACTGCATACAAAATATTTAAAGGGAATGTATAACCTAAAGATGCTTTTTGATATACAGTGGTCTCCGCTTAATGGGGTAACATTTAAAGGGGTACTCCTGTTAAATGGGTAAATTTTAGCAAAACATTGCTTATGTTTCTTATTGAAATTTTTTCCATTTAATAGGGTACTCCTGTTAAATGGGTAGAAAATGCCTTGCAAATGCCTACCCAATTAAGTGGAGACCACTGTATCACAAAACAGTTATGAAAAAATGGGACAGAGACTGAGACTCAAAATGTTATAAAATTTCCTGCAGGGTATTCATTTAAAGGGGAATCAGACCCAGGCATCTTACTGAATTCAGAGAGTACAGAACAATACAAGATGGAAAATAGTGAAAGTTTGAGCAAATTTGGTTGAACAGTTCAAGAGTTATGATTGTTCAAAGTTTATTTAATCCTTGTTATGGAGGATCCTTAAATTGGCAACTCTACCCATTTTTCACATGAAAGAGTGGAGAACTTTTCATTGGATTTGTACACAAATTTTCAATAATTTGCAGTTTTCTGAAGTGTCAGTTAAGAAAGTAACTAAATTCTGTCAGAAAAACATGTAGAATCAGTTTTGCTAGGACATACATGCACCACAAGCAAGAGCAAACCAGATATTTGATAAAAAGTGAGAATAAGTAAACATTTGTGTAAAAAACCAATGGAGAGTTCTCCACTCTTTCATTTTAAGCTGGTAGAGATGCCAATTTAAGGATCTTCCATACAAGGATTAAATAAATTTTGAACAATCATAACTCTTGAACCGTTCAACCAAATTTGTTAAAATTTTTACTAATTTTTCTTGTAATCTCTGAATGCAGGAAGATGTCTGGGTTTCATTCCAGTTTAAAAATAATGTTAACACAGAAGCAGACATGCAGCAATAAATAAGAATCAAATAATTAATGCGATGTCAATTGTACAAGCTATTACTTTGGCGTCATGCATATAATCTCATTTGTAGCCTCAGTGTGATAAACTGATTATAAATCCAATTAATAATGCAATTAATCATGCCGTCATTAATGAACGTTTGTGCGTCTGCTAATGGAGTGTTCGTTTATTTTGTCCGTTTTTCACAGTGCGGGAGGTGGTGGAAGCCAAGATAAATTTGAAGACACGGAAACGGAGTCAGTCATCAGTTCCCGACGAGGTGGGTGTCTGTGAAAATCCCGTCAAACGCTAACGAGGATTAATTAATCAATTAGCCGGCATGATTTCAATGTACTTTGACTTGCACGTGTATGTGGTGTGTTCACATCCGGTTGAGGTCGCATTGGCTGCTTTGAACAGGAATGGATTCATGAATGAGGTCGAATAATAAAAAAAAACCCAAACTTGTGATAGTAGACAGAGGCGTCGATCCTGTGGGGGCAGGGGCGATCGCAACCCCAATGAAAATATTGGGGGGCGGGGGACATATCGATTTGCTCCCCCCCAATAATTTTGACCACTTGAAAAATTCATAATATGCTATGCAAATATTTGTTTTAAAAAGCATTGGAAAGCACTATAAAACCATTAAACATGGCATAAAAATACTATTAAACATACTTTTTCGGCGCTTCGCGCGCAAAAATTTTGCATTACAATTTGGCGCGCAGAGTGTGCCAAAAATTTGGAAATTTTTTCACTTTTGCCCCCCCCCATCCGAAACATGGATCGATGTCCCTGATAGTAGACACCTGTATCAAAGGACCACCTGTATATAAAGGCAGTCAAACTAAAGCCCCTGAAGAGAATATACTCCACAAACCTGTACAGAAAGGACACTTGATCCTAAAGGACACTTTTGACTGTTTCAATTATGTCCTGGTGTGTACAGGGTTTGACCTTGCACCTGTAAGTGAGGACTCCCATGCATTGTGTGAATGGTCAATTTCCATTGACTCTGTACTAAGCCTATGGTGCTACTGCTAAGGGCCTTTTCCATGCACAAGACAATCTGTGCTTCAATGTTCACTTACACGTGGGATTGATAGTAGTCTAAAATAGCTTCTGATTCTGAATAATAATCCTGAAAAATAGCAAAGATGGGGAAAATGAGATAGAGAACGTAAATAATAAATATTGATCAAAAAGTTAAAAAAAATAAATAAGTTGGATTAGAATGCCTGAAAAGGCTGTGTCTAGGACAAAGATGAAGAACATAAGAATAAGACATTAAGAGTTATTTGTGATGTGATCAGACCAGAGCTGAAATTGGAGTTCATTAAAGGCCATGGCCTTGGATGCCCTAGTGACTGGCCTTGATGTCCTTGTCATTGGCCTTGGAAGAATTTTGTGCCCTTTTTTATTTTCTCATTTGTGCTATAATATACATGTACATGTAGCAATGTGCCCTGTAGACATAGTAAAATGGCCTAGCCCTAAAAATATCAAAATTTAAGGCCTATCGGACTCAGGTAATTACACTGAAATGGAAAGAAAATTAAGGCTTATTTAGTATTTTCAAAAAAATATTAATTTATATTCTTGTGACCAAACTTTGGTTTCAATCAAATTATTTCATTCCATGTCAGTGACTGGGGTACACTCACAGCAACTAGCAAATTACTCTAAACTGGAGCAAATATGTACTTCAAGTGAAATGAAATAAATACAAATCACATCTCATCAAAAACAAAAATGATGGAAAAGATTTTGATGTTCCTGTCAATTCGTGTTTTACTTGAACATGTTTTCCCCTTCAAATAAATGACTTCAGTATACAATCTTAGTACACCGCCCCAGATGATAAAACAGTACGTTTCATGTTAATGTAGTTTTTATTGCTGTGTAACTCGGCAATTGCATTTAGTTTCCATTTTAGTGCTACTCGAGGCGTTTTTATTCGTCGTTAAAGTGACCATTTGACACGGCCTATGGCGTACCCCATCCCGGTATGACATTTTCCATTTTACCAAGTCCCCTAAAAAATGGCTCAGCATTCGAATTGCAGTCATGGAATGCAATTCGGGAAATGACTCTGACTCAGTCATTTGCGAGATATTTGCGTCGCGCATAAAACGAAGGGAGGCCCTCGCCAACAGAGGAATCTAGCCCCGAGGATTCCATGTCCGTATCAATTTTCCCGCAAATGAATTAAAATAGAAAGAAAGAAAGGAGAAGGAGAAAAATCTGGAGAAACTTGACCCTGGCGTGTTTTGTAATATACGTTGTCGTCTTTATCTGTTAGTGCGTTGTCGTTGGTATAGGGCTCTCCACGTGCATGCGTGTGTAGGAGATCATAGTGCAGGCCGTGGGGGTATGGAGAGTACATTTGCACAGGTTGCAGATGGGCCGTGCTCATTAAACGTGTCGTACACCGATACCAGAAATGTTCTCTCCGTGGTGTGTGTGTGTTGTGTGTGTGTGTGTGTGCTCATCTGTGGTGACTACAGCTAGGTATGACTCATGCTGATGTATATGTGTGTGTGTGTGTGTGTGTGTGTGTGTGTGTGTGTGTGTGTGTGTGTGTGTGTGTGTGTGTGTGTGTGTGTGTGTGTGTGTGTGTGTGTGTGTGTGTGTGTGTGTGTGTGTGTGTGTGTGTGTGTGTGTCCCATTAAATGGTGGACACAATAATATTGCTAGTGCATCTCTTCATACACGGATATGCGCAGTATCCTGATTTTTCCATTATCTGCAAATCAGTTGTTATGGTGATGGATTTTTTTTTCTTCATTGCTTGAGAAGGGATCAGCAGAAATTTAGCTGAAATTCTACAGTACATGTAAATTGAGAAAATCAAACCATATCTTGAGACAAATATCCTTTTGAGCATTAGATAATTATCAAATAAATAAGATGGTTAGATTTTATTTTAATTACAAGTTTACAACAAACCTGCATTTGTTGTTCTGTATATCACTTTCACAATGTGGGGGGGGGGGGGGTGGGTCTTGTAGAGGTGAGTTGGGGGTAAGAAAGTCTACTGTGTTCGAAAAACAATAGTGTGTTAATGAATTTATATTATACATGTATTTATTTTCTTAACATTTAATCATTTTATTGAATCAAAGTCAAACAAAATATCAAAAGAAATATATATTAGAAAGTACTGAAAACAAACATAATGCATGAGTGCTTGAACAATAAATTAATACATGAATTTGAAATCTGTGTTAATGCATTAGTATTATAGTTATTTTCTTTACATGTAATGATCACTTTTAAGACAAAAGAAATATGTCAAAAATACTCGAAGAAAAACAAACTGCATACACATTTGAACAATTTCGAAATAGATAAATAAAATAATTTTAGATCAATCAATAAATAAATAGATTAATAAATAAATAATACGTACATTGTAAATACATAAATAAATGAATAATGGATGAATGAATGAATGAATAAATATGTATACAAATGCATAAATGAATAAAGGAATTGAATGAATGAATACAATATAGAGAACTAAATAATTAAATACATGTCAGTGATAAACTTCCCAGAACATGGCATATTCTAAAACAACACAAAAAACAACCCAGAACATAACTAAAACTACATAGAATGAGGTAACATTTCCCATTCACTGATAAGCAGTGACATTTGGTGGGATTGGGAGCTACCAACGTATCACAAAATATCAATTTGGTTACTACGCTGTGACTCATGGCATTGTCATATAGATTTTTCTGGAGATGCAAATTGGATGATGACCTATCGTCATCAAATTGGCAACCCCCAGCAGTGAAATATTGCAGTTTTGCCACCCCCTCCCCCCAACCAACCTTGTGCAATTGTAATCAATGTTGTTCTGGACTCCTTTCAAATGATGTGCTCTAATAATTTGAGTGGGTGATTATTGATTTTACACTTTCGGGTTCATCAGTAATCTGTTTTGAAACCAATGATTAAATGTAAATTGGAAAGAAAGCACAGCTTACCATCCCCCATTTTAATGTGAAAAATAAAGTTAGCTGTAAACAAATCAGCACACCAGCTTTAAAGGCATCAGTTAACAATACAGTATTTCTAGGTTCAAAAAATTTGAGCTACATGTACATGGTCCTCCATGGTACCAGTGTCTCCTATAAGGTCTAAAAAATGAGGCCCTGAAAAAAAATCTAAACAATCGTTAAGTGATTTTAAAAAGTGAAAAACAATGAGCTACCATTCCAGTCCCCCCTCCCCCCCCCAGCACTGTGTTAAAAAGATTTTTTTTGTCCTCAGGACATTAATTCATGTGGTGATATAATTTGCCAGTTACAGTGTACTATATATGCTGAATATTTCGCGGTGGTTTTTATTTTCGCGAATTTTGCGACTTACTGAACGTGAACATTTCTACTTCCCGACATTTCTGTACAAAGTGAATGCAAATACAATAAAATTGCGAAAATATACTCTCGCAAATTCCCCGTCTTGAAGCAAAATTGCGGAAATATATGGACACGAAATATATGGCCACGAAATATATGGCGTATACAGCAATTGTCTGAAGTTTTCTGTCGTAGGGTGTTTATTTGTCCCATCAAACGCTATCATGTATTGGTGAGATTTTATTAAATTTTGACAATTTTTAAATGGGGCTTCCAAAGAGTTACTGTAAATACTTCTTTTAACCCATTTGAGATGATTTGATTTCAGTATAACACACATTTTCCATAGACTCCAGCCCAAGATATACCATTTGTAGTCTCCAACGGGTTAAGGTTAGAGGGAATTCAAGGGAATAAGGTTGGAGGACAGCCTGTTGTGCGAATGCAGTGTTTGAGCAGATTTCAGTATTATAATGCTCAAGGTCAATAGAGATTGCTGTTCACAGTCTACATGATTATGTGAGAGTGAAATAGTGCTGTACAGTTAGGGAATGATTCAACAGTCAACCTCAAGTGTAAATGACTACCCCTCATAGTGGAGCTGGCGTTGTATTTGTAAGATATGATGGGCATGTAGTATTAACAGAAATGATGATGATTTGGGTGATAAAATGCTGCTGATAATAATAATAATAAGAAGAAGAATAATAATAATTATAATAATAATAATAATAATTATAATAATAATAATAAGAAGAAGAAGAAGAAGAAGAAGAAGAAGAAGAAGAAGAATAATAATAATAATAATAATAATAATAATAATAATAATAATAATGATTATTTAAAAAGTAATTTGATCATTATGATGCTATTACAACAACAACAACAACAACAACAGTAATAGTAATATGATAATGGTGATGATGATATTAATTAGAATGATTATTACTACTGCTTCTACTACATGTACTACATGTACTACTAGTACTACTACACCACTACTTCTACTGATAATAATAATAATAATAATGATAACAGTGATAGTGATGATAATAAAATAATATTAGTGTTAAAGTAGTTGAGTTCATACATGTTTTGTCCAAGCCAGCAAAGTAACTCAATGAAATATAAATGTACTCTTCACTTGTACATTGTTATGTGACATGTGTATCATGTAGAATCAATGCATGCATAGTGTTCAGTACATGTACATGTACATGTCTTTTGCGTACTGACGTGTTAAAAATTATGGTTCTTTTTTACTAGTTCAGAGAGAAATATCTGAATGTATTTGATCAAGTCCACAAAAAAGTCTGATAAACAGCGCTACAATACACCAGCACAAAGAGCCCTCGTTGGCAGCTATTGAAACAACCGTCTATATACGTGACTCGTCGAAGCTGTCAATCATTACCTGTCAACAAAGACATTTACGCGTCCGTCAGCATTGTTGGGGTGCGATTCCTGATGAATGTCACGGTCTAGACAACGAGACAACATGACGATTGTTGGGGTTGCTGGGTTTATGGAAATCAATTTATCATGTCAAGATGAAATAGATGGAAGATGAGATGTGTGTCTAGTGATAGGATCGGGCAGGAGTGTAATCAGGACATTTATAGTGGGAGGGGAGTAGTGGTCGTTAGATGGGTGGGAGGGGGCACAAATCCATTAGAGTTTTTCAAGTGGGGACCAAAGAATTAAAGAGACCCCCCCCCAAAAAAAAAAAAAGGAAAAGAAAAATGTTCATAAAACTTAAAAATTATATAATATGAGGAAAAATTATAACTTGTGTTTGTTTTACTGGTTGCACATCCTTCATGTGGGTGGGGTGGGGGTGGCAGCTTGTAGAAGGTTCAGGTGGGGCCTGCAAAGATGTGAGTTTAGCACAGTAAGGAGTAGAACTGCTTTGAGGTCTGTTGGAGTGTTGTCAGATTGTCAACAATGTAGAGAGTATTTACTGGAATTGTCTGACCGCATGAATCATGATTTACATTGTACTCATCACACAAAGCGTCTACTGCTTGAGAAGCAGACTGTTGATGTACTTGTAGATGAATAAAGTGAAGTGTTGGACAATGGTCCTCATGGAAAAAAATGCAAAATGTAACCTGTTTATAACCAATTTACCAGATTTTGATAAGTTTTGACTTTTGAAAGAATAAACCCTATGCACAGTTGAATTGGGTGTAAGCATAAAAAAAAAAGATGAGACAAGAGTAGGTTGTGGAGTGGAAGTGAAAAAGAGAAATATCTGAAATTCATGAGTATAAAAAAATGCATTAAATTGAAATTTACAATATGGTTAATTATGCATATATCACCATGTATTTGAACTTGGCAAAATAAGCCAATTGAAGATAATATTTCAAAGTAAATGAGAATGTTTTTACACATATTTATACTCTACCCATTCGTACAGTGTAGGTAAAAGAAGAAGAAAAAATTTCCTTGATGAAAAATTTGATTAAAAAAATACTTGACCCTTTTATATGTACGTGGGAGGAGTGTAGCCCAGAAAGAGACAATCAAGTAATTTTCTTCTTTCCTCGTTCTACAGAAGAAAAAAAAGAAGAAAAAAAAAATATGAAAGATGAAGTGGCAGACCCATTGATTCACACCCAATAATTATTACTCTCCATATTGAGTGTCTAGGACTGTTAGCACGGTGGATAAATTGTGATTACAAACACGATTGCAACCACGGTGATTAGAGTTGATGGCTGTACATGTGAGAAAAACGTCTGTGTGGACAATGTAGTTAGAATTCAAAATTCTGGTAAAGAGGCATGGCCGTGTTTGTGGGTAAGCTGTCAAATTTTCATTCAACCGCACATCGGATGGATCACCTGGCTGTGACACACTTGTACTAATGCCCTAGTGCATGCAGAATATTGCATGGTGGTTATATTTTCTTTTGTTACTAAACAACCTTGTTAATTTTCACTTGTTGTACTTGTTGGAAGTGAATTATTAAAATCATGGAAAAAAACTCTTGTAAATTTTCCGTTTTGAAGTAAAATCACAAAAATATTTGTATGCAAACTATATGGCGCATTCAGTATTCCAGTCTCCCAAATCGAGGTCAAGCCATTCACATGAGAAAAATGTGATGTGATTTGAAAAAAAAAGAAGAAAGAATCATGATTAGGGAACATCTCCATAGGATGATTTGAATTTGACGGTTTGATTTGCAATTGTGATTCTAGTTGCTTTCACACGGGTAAAAATACAGTAATAAGAGTGATTGGCATTTGCAAGTACGTTTGAAGTCATATTTTATTTTTGCTACCATGTGAAAAGGGTCTTGGATTCTGCTGACTAAGTGGGAGTCAGAGAAAAATATAAAATATACATATTACTAGAGCAATGCGATATAGCAGCATTTAAGAGTTGAAATCATATGCGGGGTAAAGTTTAAGATTGGGTTACCACATAGTTATATAAATAGTACTCTCCAGGAAGAATGCCATGTAATTTTTGTTTCTTCCTATTCAATTTTTTTGTAATGGTGCGTGGGGAGAATTTTTGCGTGATTCCCATCATTATAATGCACTAAATCCCTTGGGGTATATATAATTATTGGTTGGTTCATACCTTAACGATGTATCTACGTATTTCAGGGCTTTGTACACCTAGAATTGAACTGTATATATTTCTTTTTATTGTTGTTGGTGCTACATTTTTTCCTCCTGTGCGTAGAATGCATACTACAGTGCATTATCATAATGGCCGAACAGATGTGTTTTTTCGGGGGTGTACGTATTGTGTATTCATGGCTGTATGCAGACACAATAGAGGTACATGTGGGTGAGTGAATGGGACAGAATTGCTGCGGAATTCCAGTCGTTATAATAAAAGCAGGGCACCAATTGTCATTCGGTTGTACCTGCCTCGGATTTTGATTCCAGGAGGCTGTATATGTGACTGTGAGTGCAGTGTATGACTGCGAGTGCAGTGTATTTTCTACAAAACTTGAGGATAGGACATTTTCTAGGATAGAAACTACGTATTCCAGCAGTGAGGGGGATTATGTACAATTTGATGAAATGAGACATCCAAGCTGATGTTTTTGGGCGTAAAAAAAATAAGTGAATGCAGTAAGGCCTAATTGCCAATAAATAAATAAATAGATAAATAATGGATAAATAAATTAAAAGATTAATCAATAAAAGGATAAATGAAATACATTAACCATATATATATATAGTGGTATATCAAAGAATAAATGCAATTTTAAATGAATAATAAATAAATAATAAATAAACAATGTTGCCATAAATGAGATAGATATACAGACTACGTAAATGCTAAACTTAGTTTTCTCTGTTGCGTTTTTCATGAAGACAGCTTACAGCCAGTGCGAACAAATGAATTATTGATTAAATAAATAGATGCATAAAAACAAAAATAAATAAATAAATAAATAAATAAATAAATAAATAAATAAATAAATAAATAAATAAATACATAAATATATAAATAAATAAATACATAAATAAATAAATAAATTAATAAATAAATAAATGTATAAATACAAGAAAAATGTTACCATTAATGAGATAGATAATGTGAATCCTACTAAAGCTGGATTTATTTGCTTTAAGTTTTTCAAGTAGACAGTTAATAGCAAGTGTGAGGCACAATATCATTTGCATGGATTTTTATGACCCAAACAAAACAGTAATACTGTAAGCACTGTACATATAATACTAGAAACTACAGTATATCCATAGTTGTACAGAGAAAGGTTTTCTTATATTCATGAAAAAAGATCCATTTCACATGAAAAATAGTCAGAAAATCAGTTTTCTGTATTTTCCCAATAGTTAGTATTCAGTTCTCAGCAAGAAAATTATGCTCTCTCAGAGCCTGAATGTACTGGGACTCGCAGCCCCTGGTAGTTTATTTATTGCAATCAAATTTGTATTACACACCCCTATAATCAGAGTAGACTAGACCGTACATGTCACATTACACTGGGTGGAATAGGTATGAACTATTTAGCCTGAGGGGGTGTTATGAACTGTTGCCCAAGAATAGAGCTCAGAACAAAATAAAGATGGCAACTGCGTCGTAGCTGTTCAATTTATTTTTCACCCTCCCCCATGCAGGTCTATTTTTGCCTTAGTTGGCGCATGGTGTATGCAACTGAGCTGTTGTGTACACGGTTATGATGAAGTGGCTTCGGATTCGTAGTTTGGAAATTTTATTGATTACAACTTAACATTTGAAAATCATTAAACAAATTATTGATTTGATTATTGTATTAATTAACAGAGTATGATAGAATTTAGTGTAGTTACACTGAATTACTTTCTTGTGTGCAATATGAAATCCTAGATAGACATAGTTAACATTTAGGCCTAGGTGTTTTCCAATGTGGTGTCCAGTTTTGTCTAAAATTTATTTAGAAATTAGTGGTAAACTCAATAAATAAACTTAAACTAGTGATCAGTACAAACAGCATTTATTAGAGTATAATTAGACCTTTTATTTGTATATCTGTGTTTTCTAAGAGGACAATATTTCTATAGAATTAATGGACAGTGACATGATCAGAGAAGTAAAAAAATCTCAAAAAACAAATGTTGAAACAAACACCAATACATGTATATACACTGGTGAGAGAGTATAGTCAGGCTGGAAGGATTTGTCTTGAATTTGTTTACTTGAGGAGAAACAAGCATTTTAAATTTACTAGTTTTGAATTAATCTCCAGCCCTGATAGAAATTGATCCCTTAAAAAACGACACAACTGATTTTCACTGTAATAATATTTTGTGATAATAATTGTATAACAAATAAGCAATGTATGGCTATGAAAATGTAACAAATACGCAGGGAAAACTTAAAAGGCAGGGAATCTCTTACCCATCCAACAACATAACAACATGTCCCTTTGTTTTATTTTATTTTATTTTATTTTGTTATTTTTTTTTTGGGGGGGGGGGTTAAAGACACTATATAACAGTGTGAAAGCCTTATTTTAAAAAAATTGTCAAACTTTGCTTTGCTATCTGACATATCTGGCAGTGTTTGGATGGACAAAAAAACATCCTTGAACACAAAACTTTACATAGTTATGCTGTCACTAGTAAAATATGTAGACATGAATTATTCTCAGCTGATAGAAAATTCTGCTACACAGCAGTCTATGGAGAAAAACAGGAATGGTGGCTCAATGATTTTCACTTTTTAGTAGCACTTACTGATCGTTTTGAACTGCAGTTTTTCAGGAATTTATTTTTAGACCTTATCAGAGACACCAGTAGCATGGTGGATCATGTAGCTCAGTATTTTTTTAACTGGAAACATTGTCATACGATGTCCTTCAAAAATTTTGTTTGATGCAGGAGTGAACAAAGTGTTAGTAATTTTTATAAGCCAATCTGACATCAAATCTTGTTTTTGCTTTGATAAATGTGCAGTTCATGAGATGATAAACTATGACTCAGCGCCAGTGTAGATGTAGTGATGTACAGTACCTACGTTTCTGTGTGTGTCCACATGTCCGTGAAAAGGTCCGAGTCGTGCATATCGTATTCATAACCCATGGATATGAACAGAACAACAATCGCCAGTAGAGCATGAACTTACACTTCTATAATGATGTAAAAACCATTGTATAGATGCTTGTCAGTCAGGGCAGTCTACCAGCATATGTATCTAATCTTATTTGAATTAATTAACCTTGGTCCTGTTTTTCATGCCAGGGATTAAATAAGAACATTAGGAGGGATATACATGTACATTGTACAGTATGTATTTGTTGTTTCAGCAAAGCCCATAGCCCAGCCTGCATGCCTGCCTGCATGCATGCTCAGACTGGTGATCAGATAGTGTAAGAACACGTGCATGAAGGCAGTGCGGGTGTATTGTGCATGATGTGAGTACATTCAAGGCTCACAGGCTGGGTATGCTCAGTGAGTATGTCTCTGCAGACATTGTTCAGCCTGTCAATTTTTTTTTCACTCGATTGTTGAGGGCTGGTATAGGTCCTTTGTGATGGACATGTTTGGGTAGGCTCTGCTAAAAGTTTGCCTTGCTAATGCAACCCTGGCCTGACATGTCTCTAAAGGTGCGTCTACATTACAAAACTTCGCGAAGTTAAATTTCGCGAAGTTTTATGAAACTTTGCGAAAATTCATTTGTGCATCTACACTAGCCCCAAACTTCCCGATCTTTTCCAGGAGGACTAACTTCCCGAAAATTAAGTCGTTAATGCGCATGTGCGGTAGAAGGTAATGTATAGAGCGCGCGAAAACAAGATTATGTAACCAGCTAGCTGCATGCATGAACTTCAACTTTGCAAATACATGATGGATGGCATTGTTATTGACCAAACATTACATGTTGTAATGGTTAGACATGACGCTTGATTTGGCAGAAAATGCCATTCACTTCAAACTTTTACTAAGAATATCTGAACTTAGAAGTTAGAAGACAACCAAGGCTCTTATGTTATGATTCACCGTCGACAAGGGAAATCGCTGCACCAAACCTCACGTGCACGGAGCTTAGTCTATATTTGTTAAACATTGGGAACGTTTTCCTGCAAATTCCAATAAAATCACATTCGTTCACAAATTCAGACACAATTCATTATTTGCATGTAATGCACATACTAGGCAGAGCGACTACCAGCTGCTGCTTTCATACAGCCCGCGTTTCAGACCGGAAATGGTCAATGGGATACTACACCCCACGAAACTTCGCGAAGTTTGCGTCCACACTGCAAATGTCGCGCGACATTTCGCGGTGTCCGAGAAAAATCCTACCCCATGAGCAGGATTTTTCGCGGGAAGTTTCGCAGGTATAATTTCGCGAAGTTTGCATCTACACTGCAAATTATCGGGAAGTTAATTATCGGGAAGTTAAACTTCGCGAAGTTTCGGTAGGTGTAGACGTACCTTAAGTTAAAGGAACACATTTTAGTGTGTGTGTGTGTTGGGGTTGGGACCTTCATAATAAATGAATGAATGGAATTTATCACCATATTTAACAATTTGTAACAAGTACATGAAATATATATTTACAATTGATGTACAGCAAATGTTAATTTACAATTTACAATTAACTTTAAACTATGATTACATTAAATGAATAAGATCTTTATGAGTTAAATCAAATTAAATTATCAATGACGGCCTATATCTTATGTATTGTTGGGGATTAAAAACAAGAAGTTGAACCTACATTTTAACTGGTTACAATAGGTATGCTTATTACTACATGTAGATTCTCTTGAAAGAGAGATTTATATTTAGTTTCAGATATATAGGAAAGTGCTTTGTATATAGAGTTTTGGGGGAAGCAATTCATAAAATAACATTTTCCAAGTGTGTATTGAAGCCAGAGTTAGTTTTAATAGATCAGACATATATTTTCATCAATCTTTTTTAATTTAAGGTATTGTCAAACCAGACATCAGAAAACAACATCAACCTATCAAAAAATTGTTAAGAAGAACATATAGGCCTTCAGTACATGTTTTGTGATTTTAATAATGATCATGGAGCAGATGCTACATGCATTTCTTTAAACAGACCTGTTATGTAAATATGATCCCAAGGACAAGTTCTTGTGTAAACTTAAATACAATGAGTGATAGATTTAGTTCATATTCTTTCTCTCCTGTATAACATGTACATGTACCCTCTTCAAAAATCTGAATAACTTAACCTTTTTGATCTCCCCCTATCCCTCTGTCCCACACTCTAGAATATGAAACAAAATGAGATGGAGAGAAAAAAGGAAAAGAAATAAAAATGGAAATGGAAATAGAAAAAGAAGTACTACTGGTGGTTTTGACTGAGGGCATACTTAAGGTATCCTGTGATTAGATTCAAGCCTCCATTTTTCTGCGATACAGAAAACAGAGAAAAATCGCGGAAATGGGAAGTGTAACGCGGAAAATGAGAAATCATGAAATGCTGAAGTAATAACCTTAAAATTGGTAGTAAATTACAAGATAAACAAATATTAAAATGTCTGCAAACATTCTTTAACTAAATAATACCATTATCAAGCATTAGAGCAACTTTAATGACCCTAACAAACCCCTAGATACTGGTCCCTCTCCCGGCCATCTTTCTCACTACCATGACTACGACTGCTCCATTTCACTGAGGCTGAGTTGTAATCATATAAGTATAAGGTAATATATAGTGTTTATATACATGATTTTGAGTAACACGGAAAATCGCGGAAAGTGGAAAATTTGAAAAACGGAATTTTGATTTTGTAAAATGGAAAAATGGAGGCCTTAGATTAGATTAAATTAGAGTAAATTTCATTTTCCATTGGGAAATTTGTTATGGTCACATTGACACAAAACACAACATGATATTACAAAAGAAAACATGCAATTTGGTTAATTTCCAAGCATTTCCAAAGGCTGCGGTGATTATAATTAGTGAGAAATGATACATTTTTGTCTCGCCCACCGGAAGTGAAGGCGAGGCTAAGGGATCCAAATGGCGTCCGTCGTCCATCACAAATGTTAAAGTTTATGTGCAAGAGTCTCTTATGACATATAACTTGGCAACCATTGGTCCAATGATTACCAAACTTGGGTGGTAGATGCACTAGGGGTACCATCATGTTGTGGTGTGGTTGGAGGTCACATGGTGAGGTCAAAGGTTATTTCAGGTCAACGTTAAAGTTTTCCTGTAAGACTCTCTTGTGACACATAACTTGGCAACCGTTGGTCCAATGGCGACCAAACTTGGGTTGTAGATGCACTAGCGCTAGGGCCTAGGGGTACCATCATGTTGTGGTGCAGTTAGAGGTCACATGGTGAGGTCAAAGGTCATTTAAGGTCACATTGTTAAAGAGTACCTGCAAGACTCTCTTATGACACATAACTTGGCAACAGTTGGTCCAATGGCAACCAAACTTGGGTTACAGATACACTTGGGGTACCATCATGTTGTGCTGTCAGAGGTCACATGATGAGGTCAAAGTTCATTTGTGGTCAAACGTTAAAATTTACCTGCAAGACTCTCTTGGGGGACATTCTTGTTATTCTGCCATCAGAGGTCAAATGGTAAGGTCAAAGGTCATTTTAGGTCAAACGTGGTGTAGGGATGTACTTCGGGAAAGTAACCTTTCTGTTATTGTAGTCCACGGTCAGGCCAGACACCATCTTGCAATTGCCTTGTTATTAATTGTTATTTTCGGGCAAGTAAATTTTCCTTTTATGCAAGTAAAAACCTGAAAGTGATAATTTGTTTTCCCGGAGGGCAACTGAATTGAAAAGTTAGTGTAGAGCCCTATCTACTGTAGTCTGAGTTACATTCTCCATTTGGTCCAAACTCTGAATAAAGGTAAATTTGAGAACCAAACACAGTTTTTAAGCAATTACATATTTTGAATATACATATTGTCCCTGAATTGCAATCATAGTTATGTTAAATGCTTCAATGTCTGACCTTTTTTTTTGGGGGGGGGGGGGGTAGGGGGGCCCGTACATGTAGGCCTATCTGTACAAATTTTGGACAAAAATGTGTATCATCAAAAGACATAACTCAATTTGATTCCCACACCCACACTGAACGGTAAGAAAAAGAAAAAAAGGAAAAAAAAAAGAGAAGAAATCTTGAGCAAACAGATTGGGCCATTTGAGCCAGCCGTCTATTGATACATAATCACCTGGGTCACCAGACTCCCCCAAGTCTTTATTTATCAGTCCATGAATCATTGTCAAGTTGGCAGCAATTATTGTAGGAACTGAGACAACGATCCCTCGGGGTCGTGACCTCTAGGGGTCAGCTGCCGTGTACGGGCATATTTATGATTTGACGTCAGTTCATTTCTGTTGTTGTTGAGGGATTGAGGAGAAAAAATTGGAATTTCTTCTTTTATGTTTTATTGCATGATTTCTGTTTAGGAATGGACCTACTTCTGTACTTCCCGGTTCCATGGTCTGTGAAAGAGTAGAAGTGAATTGTAGTTAGTTAAAGAGAAGATTTTATTGCAGAACAATATATTTTGAATATCAGGTATTTTCAAATCATCTACATGCAGATGGTATTCTGAAAATGTCACTCTAGTAGTACTGAATAAAATGGATGAAAACAACAGAAACACTGTGTTTTTAACAAAACTTCTACACAAATCATCATACTGACAAAGTACTAACACAGAAATCTATATGTGGGACAATATTAATTGTGAATATTGTAGCCCCTGGTCCAGTGACAGAAAATTCACTTGTTTAAACTGCCAATTGTACAACTATTTCTTACATTTAAAGGGAACTACTCTTATATTATAATTATTATAATGCAAATTGTAATATGTTTTCACCTGGAAACCAACAAAATGGGGAACTCTGATGAGAGATTTTCCATCATCAACCACTACTCCAGTTTATCTTTAAGATCATAAGTCCTGAGAGATGGAGAATGCACAGAATATCAGTGAAATTGTGTTATTAGTGATCATAGGCAAAATGTGTTGCAAATTGAGATGCAATAGGAGAAAAATTGCTACCTGCTATAGGGAAGATACTATTTGTTGTGGAAAAACAGCTTGTCTTTACTTAACCACCACTTCCACCACTACCACAGCAACAACACCAACATTAAAAACAAACAAACAAAGGCAACAACAGTAGCAACACAGATGCTCATGGAATTATGTGACCTACACTGTATATCTCAGAGGTGTTCATTAGAGAATGAATGCAAGACTTACATGTAAGGTAAGGCTCAGGAACTCAATATTCAACATGCCTAGATTTTGAAGTCATTTGAAAACTGAAAACTGTAGTTGTTTATGTACTACAAACATCATTCATCCTGGCTAAAGTACAACTACATTATGAACACCACTCTTAGGCCTTACTTACCCCCCCCCCCCCCAAAAAAAAAAAGGGAGGAAAGTCTTGCCTCTAGCTCTGAAGCAATATTACATATCAACGAGGATCTAGAGTTTATTTTGTAAGTCTGGTCCGATAACTCAACCCAAATTTGGAGTCGCCTGGTGGGTCAAGTCTGCGACCCAAGCTCATCTGAACAAGCAGGGATAATGGATCGCTTCTGTGCCGTGATCGTACTTGTTGAACGACGAAATTCCATTTCACTCTCGTTTCCACAAGTTTCCGTGAAGGGAAAGGGGGGGGGGAGGGGGAGGGCTAGGGAATGTTTTTGTATGTTCGGTGACAGCACTTCTACTGAAAACATTAATTTTCAAACCCCTTCAAGAAAAGTTCATGCAAAATCTACTTGTATAGAATTTTTGTTGCAAATAGTATATAAAATATTTATAAATAAATAAATGAATAAATAAGTCAATAAATAAATAAATGAATATTTTTGTTGCAAATAGTATATGAAATATTTATAAATAAATAAATGAATGAAGAAATAAATGAATAAATAAATACATAAATAGGTAAATGTAACGATCATATGAAAAGTTTTGTTCTTCTTGTATACTATATTGTTAAGAACAAACCTCGGTGGAAGTAATTTTTATTTGACAAATTTTGATTGTGTAGCTGCAATTATGATCATACAGTGTATAACTTTCATACTGTAAACAAATATACAAACTTACATGTATAGAAACCCATTTAAATTCCACTTACCCACCTGCATGTACTCACTACCAACCAACAAACACATAGGCCTACACACACACACACACACACACACATACCGACAAGAGCTACATTGTGGGGGTGTTCCATAATAGGTATAAAAACACATAGTGAGTGTATGATTTTAACCCCCACAATGCAGAAATATGCCCATAATGTAACCTCATACTTAAACATACACCCGCAATGTACCTCCTGCACGCCTGCAACATACAATAGACACACAACACACAAAAGGCATACCACATCATTATGGGAGTGAAAAAATAAAAAAATGGTTCACTTTAGCACACCCACTGTGTTGTTTTAAACCGTTTTAAACCACTTTAAAATGTTTCATTCTGGGGGTACCCCCACAATGCCGAAATACGCCCACAATGTAACCTCATATTTAAACATACACCCACAATGTACCTACCTCCACACTCACACACACACACACACACACACACAGAGGAACTGAAAGGCAGTGATTTGAAACAAACTGTCCTAATGTCAGAGTTCACATTCACTTGCAAGTTAAATAAAGTTTCATTCCAAATAAAGTGACACGCATTACATTCTTGTACAGCACATCAGTAAAGTAGTGAATACGGTTTAGAAAATTAGATTGTATTCTCCTTGCATGTTTGTTAGTGCAAAATGCACAACTGCACGATTACTACGATGTGATATCTCAATAATAATACAGACCCACACTCCGGTATTCCACTTTGTACTTTTTTATCGTCCCTGGTGCCGCCGCTGATTGTGTGTGACAGGGCACGCTGAGGAAAATTTGGGCCTAGCTCGATTCATCGCAAAATACATCAATCATCTTCCCAAATAAATGCACCGACTTGCCGGTGGCTGTGTTTGGGCTCGGCCGGCCCCGCCAGTAGCCGAGTAACCAAACAACAACATGTCAGATTTTTATAATCGTTGTCTGTTCTATTCCTCTTCTGACCTGCCCCTGTACCCCCCCCCCTCAAAAAAAAAAAGAACAAAAAAGAATCCACAGTTTTTCAGTCTAACCTTCAAAAGAAGACTGAACTTTCAGGAATACTGTACTGAGATTAGTTTCATCATGGCCAATTATACTGCAAGTAATATGGTCACTCGCAAGGGGTCTTCTAGTGCAAGTGTGATAAAAAATGCATCCCGCAAGGGTAGCACAAGCTCAGACAAGAGAGGGGCAAAACCTAAGAAGGATTATTATTGTTGTGGCAGTTGTAATTTGGTGATCATGGATGAAGAACCTGCTGTCGAATGTGAACTTTGCAACTACGGGTTCCATTGCACATGCCAGAATGTATCTACTAATATAGTGAGATCATTCAAGAGGAAGCGGAGACCCTACATTGGTACTGTAGAACATGTAATGCCACAGCTGGGAACATGCTTAAAGTAATGACTCAACTACAAACTCAGCAAGCAAGCCTACAGGCAGAAGTAACTGAATTAAGGAAGGATGTGATAGATCATAAACAAAATTGCAAAGAGAGACATCTACAGATGGATGAGAAGATGAATAAAGTTAAGAAGGATATCGCAGAGTTTAAAGGATCAGGTCAATCTGAACCCAGCGTGAAAGTAATGGAGAGGATAGATAAGATGGAGAAATCAGTCGCTCATAAACTGGAGGATATAGAGGAAAGAGAGAGAAGGAAAACTAATTTGATCCTCTTTGGGTTATCAGAGTCTGTGGAGGATAATCCGGATTCTAGAAAGGAAGATGATCTGCAGAAGGTGAGATCGACAATCATCCAGGTTCTTGGGGAGAAACCTTTCAGAATACAAACTATTTATAGACTTGGAAAGAGATCAGACCAATCATGTCGTCCTTTGAAGGTTGTGATGGACTCTGTTAGCACTCGTGACGAAATCCTGCGTCAAGCCAGAAGGTCAGATTGTACAGTTGACAAATCAATACAGATAACAAGGGATCGCACCCAGACGGAAAGAGAGGAGTATAGGAAATTGAGAAATGAATTGAAGGAAAGAGAGGAGAACGGAGAGGAGAATCTGATGATCAGGAATGGACGGATAGTTCGGCACAGATTTCGTCACAAGGAAAAATTTGAGCCGGAGGGAGAACAAGAGTAACACTTTATTGAGAGTTAAAAGCACAGCACCTGCACACAGCAAGGCACCTAGTAAAGCACCCAGTGAAGCACCTGGTGAAGCACTCAGTGAAGCACCTGGTGAAGCACTCAGTGAAGCACCCAACGAAGCACCTACATGTCATGGTACACCCGTGGACACACTTAGTAATGCACCTTGTGACTTTGTTAGCCACGCAAGCAATGATAAACCCAGCGTATCCAATACTGTCTTCAACAAAGAAGGTATAGATGAATTAGCGATCAAGAATACTACCATAACAATTTATTTTACCAATCATATCCAATATGTCTCTGGGGGACTGCTGTAATGAAGCAAAAGGGATGAACTTGTTACCCAACTTACCTACTAAACCTGATCTGATAGCCTCAACAGAGATCTGATCCAAGAACACACTGGCAGAGATACAGCAGCAATAGAGGTCACAGGGATATCAGTTATTTTGTAGGCTAGTGAAGGCAAGGGAACGGTTAAGAGAGGTGTTGCGCACATTTAACAAAGACAATCTGTCATCCGCCCAAGAGTATAGCTTTGAAAAAAGTGACGAAGTTGAAGAAGCCTGTATATCATACATAGAGACGAACCAAACTTGTTACTCCTTGGGAGTGTGTGACAGTCCCTT
>JZLH01S0164197.1:23574-34823 GCA_001188425.1 Eucidaris tribuloides
TGTTGCGAGGTGAAACCTGGCAAACCGCTTGAAGGTGCTTTGTAGCATTTTTTCAATTATTCGTTTATCAAGCACCTTACAATCAATTTCAAGTTTTGAATTACGCGCATTTTTTTTTCAGGCTTCATTTTAGACCTTTACCAGAAGACACTTAAGAGCATGGAGGATTATGTACTCAATTTTGTTTTATTTTAAATTGTGTCAATTGTTATGCCTGTGGGATCTTTAATGAGTGCATTGTTTCTTTGTTAGGAAGAAAATTCGGAGTACGTTCTCTCTACTATGAAATGATTCAGGTTTTTTTTTTTTTGGTCTGTTTGTTTTTGTTTTTTTTTTTCTTGGTTTTGTTGTTTCGTTTTTTTTTTTTTTCTTGTTGTTTTGGTTGTTTTTTTTGTTTTTTTGTTTTCGTTTGTTCCTTCCTTTTTTTTTATCTAGCTTATATTTAGGGCACACTTAAAGAAGAGCGCATGTTTTCTCAACACGACGACAAAGAATGGAGGAAGGGCCCATTTTTTGCCACCGGTTTTTTTTGTCCGATGTTGCGCACTAAAGTGAAGATGCTCAAACATGTCCTTACCTCGTTTCGTTGAAAGTATTTTCTCTTAGTTCTACGATTTTTAGGGTTTCACGTGGTTTGTTAGTGGCATCTAAATAATATCATGTAGATATATTTTAGGTAACTATTTTATTAACTGGTTCCAATTCAGAATGGATCATTTCACTTGTCCCTTGTTAGATTGTATCTTTTTGTTAACAAAATGTAAGATGCGAATTATTAACTCCCTCAAAATTAGTTCTCAGGAATGTCGTGAACGTTAAATCGTGTAAAATGTGCGAAATATTCATCGTGCATTTGAAGTTGTTCCGTAATAAATAAATCAATGCACAGCTTGGTATCAAATCCAGACAAGATTAATTTAATCTTCTTTAAGACGATACCCCTAGTTCATTCTGTTTGTCATCTCCCAAGGGAAAGGGCGTATCTAAAATGCTGGTGTTACAGTTGTAAATGTGAAAAGCTGCAAAATTACCAAGTTCGGTAAGTTGCACCTCAATTTTTGTTGTTAATTGATTAGTGATTTTTTCCCAATGTCTCTTTGGTTGTTGATGGCACGTCTAATATACATTGGCAATGGATTGGAAACAAATGCCTGCAGCAAGTAAGAGAAAATCACTAATTATAAGTGAAAACAAAAATCGAAAAAAATGCAGAATAACATAGATCCGGGCATTTAAGAAATGGACCATAAGGGCATTTTATCTCACAGAACTTTCACGCACATTAAGCACAACAAAGAACACAACAGTTTACAGGACGCTTTTATTTGCATTGGATTTTCAATGTTTTCTTTTTTCGAACGTGGAATCATTGATTTCATCAATCGTTCGAGTTGATTCTAAATGACAAGAGTTTAGTCATCGGGTTGAACGACGCCACGTGCCTGCAACACCGCCCTGGCACCGTTGTTTGGTTTTTTGCTTCCCATGCTGTCGATTGAGGCGTTGCGAATTCGTTGCTGTGAGAATGTCGCATTCCGCACTCGATCATATCGGTTAATTGACCAGACCTGCAAATTGTCGTTGCAGTTTGTGCCGTCTCTATCGTCGCATCCCGCCCGATGTTTGTATTCTGATATAAGATGTATCAAGTTGGAGGTTGTAAGATACTGGGCTGTCATGCAGGCCAGTTCCTAATTCTCATGATATCCTTTGTCTCTCTGCGAAAATCGCAGTGCAAGAGTCATATGCTCTATTTTGGTTTCGCTGCAGGTTTTTGTTAATTATTTTGTTGTAGTTAATTGTGATGAAGGAGTGTCTGTATATTAAATGCTCTTATGATTACAGTTTTTAAAATGCACAGTACTATGTTTTTGTTTTTGTTATTTTTTTCACTTTTGTTTTGTTTGTTGAGTTGATTGTTAGTTTGTGTTTGATGATACTTGTGAGGTGTTTGTGGTTTATATCCATTGTCAGTGTTTCACACATTTAGAAGTGCCATATACAAGAATGAAGATGGACATTGGGGAAGTTCAGCTCATTCTAAAATAACCCCCTCTTTCCCCCAAAAATAAAAAACAAAAATTGCGTGACTTACGGCGAACTTGAGTGTCATTTTGGCAGTCTGTTCAATGTTATAGCCTTTACACCACATTTTGAAATAAACCTGCTTCCTTTCCTGGATGGCCATATAAGTCATAATATAGCTAGGGTATCTATTTGTAATGTAAAATTAAAAACGTCTTTCGTGAATACCAAACTTGGCATTGATATATTATTAAAAAAACGGGAGATAATAACAATCAAACTCAGATTCCAAGAGCTTTTTGAGGAGCTTTATTATACGCGATTTTATTATCTGTTCTTATCCCTTTCCGGCCCACATGTGATAGATCATACTTTCCGTACGACAATTAGTATTCATTTTAGGATTTCTATTATTTTCTTATTATAATACAATAATGTTTGGAATAATAGGCTTCAAGCCGTTAAGTATGCTTTTGTGTTTTTCTTTTTTCTTTCAAAGATGTTTATTACGGAGTTTGCTCTAGCCAATTCTCATTGTCTGCATGGAGCTACCATGCATCAATGCATTGATTGGATGTCGCTTTCGTCATGTTCTAATGGTGTTGATTGGAACGTCAGAAACTCCTTTGTCAATCAGGTGAGAAATGTAGCACATATTCTATAGTGTCTTATTTAATGTTGTAACGATTGAGCAGTGTAATAACGACAATCATTTGCGACGTCATTAATTCACTTTGTACATCTGAGCATACAATCTAACGGAAAGAAGTTGGGTAATGGTCACATATAATAATTACTAAACGGGTTTGCATCGATCAGTACTTGGCTGGTTTCAATTCTCTAGCAATATTTATAGGAGTTACTCTTGGATTGAATATAATTAAGTTCTTGGTAAGCGTGATATATCAATGCATCACCTCATGGTACTAAAAATTTGTCCTGTATGATAATGTTCATTCAAGTTATTTGGTTTTGTATTCAACAGCACTATTACTTGTTAATCACATTGATATTGTACATCGCGGCTTGATTTTTACTTTATTCTGGACTGTACGTGAGTGATGAATCTGTTACATATTCATTCACCAATGTTTTCCTCGATTGAGTTTTTTCCTGTCTCCAACAAGGTTGCCTTCATTGGCTGTCGAAAGTGTTTTCTTTCTTAAGCTTGGTATTAGGGTCTACTCACCTTCTGCTCATGCACTGTCTCGAGTGTTATCTGTACAGTTGGATGATTTCAAGTTGTTATAAAAAGATCCAAACAAAGGAAGTCCGTAGTATTTTGGGGTTCTGTCTAACTAGCACAGTCGGGCACAGTGCTTTTGGTGTTAAAATTGAACATGTAAATGGAAATAATGCCCTGTCCAATAATTATGATTGTTTTATTCGTTGTTTTGTGCATAGTATCTCAAGTTTGCACGTCACTTCAATGTCTTAACGGCGGTATGTGCGTTACCTCGGCAACGGGGCAGGCAAGCTGTAACTGTCCTGCTGGCTTCACGGGAAATCTGTGCGAAACCAGTGAGTGAAATGATTCTCGTGTACATTTTGTCTGGGAAACTTTTCAGTTTGTTTCTCATCACAATATCTGTTTAATTGCAAAACAAGTTTCTAAACTATCAATGTGCGTATCTATTGTAAAGGAGGATTTAGTAATGTATAAAATTCGTATCATTTCTTTAAAGTTTGGAGTCTGATGAACAGATAATCACAAATTTCAGACATTACAAACAAAACAACGATGATTGTAATTGTCTTCATTTTTGTATCAAAATTACCCGACCGTGTCAATCCTTTGCGCCAATATTGTGGCAGAACACATCAACACATTAAACTATACCCGTGTGATGATTTTTGTCTTAGTCCACTACACGGGCTCCGCCATACTCGCTTATAATGTGTATTCATGTGCCCTTTGATTATCATAATACTTTGATTTCCATATTTTCAGATGATAAATTGTACAAAATAAGTAAGGTAAAGACACAACCTTATGTAGAGCGTTCATATTATTTTAGATTGACTTCATGTTGTTGTTTATAACGGCGTATGTCAATTCATGTATATCAGATTATTCACGCCAATATTTATCTCAGAACATAAATGAAAGTTTTCACACGGTGAAATTAGACAATTTAAATTAAATATAGTCAAATCAAATCAAATCAAAGTAAAATAAAATAAAGTGTTATACAAAAGGATATTTCTCGTACTAGGTAAGTGTTTAAACCTTTTTTTTAATGTCAGACATCAATGAGTGTGCCAGTACTCCCTGCCTCAACAACGGAGTTTGCACTGATGGCGATAATAGCTTCTTCTGCAGCTGCCGATCTCCCTACACTGGTGTCATGTGTGAAACTAACTGTAAGTATTTGGAATTTAAACCCTTTATATATGTGGACATAAGACCAATTTTGTTATTAACCTGAAACAACTGCACCAGAACTGACTACTACTGCCTCTATTATTAACCCGAATGATAACTGTGTAGCGATTTCTTGCTAATTCACAACAAAAGAATATTTGTTTCCATGTTAACAACACTAGACTTTTGGTGGACACTCTATTCGTATATTTTCTAGTTAAGATGAGATGATTTAAGATGATTTAAGAGCAGAAGTAATAGTGATTGGGAGAAATTTGTTATGCTCAGAAACAAGGCTACATTTAAAATCAGGAAAGCAAAGAATGATTTTGAGAACAGAATTGCAGATGAAGTGAAGGATAATACGAAGAGCTTCTGGAAATATGTAAAGAGCAAGACAAAATCAAGAACAAGTATTCCAGACCTGCAACTACCAGATGGAACTTTTGCCAAGACTGATCAAGAGAAAGCAGATAATAACTCAATAACTTTTTTGAAAGTGTGTTTACAGTGGAAGATTTGAATTCCATTCCATCCATTTCTAAGAGGACTGATGTTGATGTAACAGGGATTGAATTCAAGGCCAAGATATAGATAATTTACTCACAAAGCTGAACATCAACAAATCACGTGGACCAGATGGAATCCATTTAAGGGCTTTGAGAGAAGCACACAAGGAAGTTTCCAAACCACTTGAAATCATCTTTACAATGCTTAAGCGAGAAGGAAGCATCCCAGACTAATGGAGGCGAGCCATTGTTGTACCTTTATTCAAGAAAGGAAAAGTGATCCTTCTAACTATAGACCTGTCAACCTGACATCAGTGGTGTGTAAGATTATGGAAAAGATGGTGCGGAAGGTTATTATGGGACACCTGGAGGAACATGACTTGCTCAATGAACGTCAGCATGGCTTTCGTAGTGGAAGGTCCTGTACAACACAACTACTTGAAGTACTTTAGAGATGGACCAAGGATATTGATGAAGGTCATAGTGTGGACTGCATATATTTGGACTATCAGAAGGCATTTGACAGTGTCCCTCACCAACGTCTACTGAATAAACTGAAAGCATATGGAATCAGTGGCTATCTTCATGATTGGATTCCAGCCTACTTGTCCGGACGTTCCCAGAGAGTATCTATTAATGGTAAGATGTCTGCTGCATCACTTCCAGTCAGCAGTGGGATTCCGCAAGGAAGCGTCCTTGGGCCGACACTCTTCGTATGTTTCATAAATGACTTGCCAGAATCAGTCAAGGCTAACATGATGTTGTTTGCAGACGACACTAAGATTTACAGAACAGTTGACTCTCAGGGAGATGCTGATGAACTATCAGGGAGGCATGTAGATTGCCTGTGAAAGATGGCCAAAACTTGGCTTTGTTGTTTGTTTTTTTTTTTTTTTTTTTTTTTTTTTTTTTTTTTTTTTTTTCGCGAGAGAGACGGATCGACAGAACTTACCCACTAAATTCAATGAATCGAAGTGCAAGGTTGTGCATTATGGGCGCAAGAACAAAAATTTCGGGTACGTCATGTCACGTGAAGATGGAACAGACATCAAATCTGATGATACTGAGAAAGATCTGGGAGTTCTGTTTGATAAGTCACTGTCCTTCAGTACCCATGTAGCTGATGTAACGAAGAGAGCCAATGCAAAACTGGGCATCATTAAACGAACATTTACAGCTTTAAAGGAAAAGGGATGGCTAAAGCTTTACAAATCCATAGTAAGACCCACCCTTGAGCACTGTAACTCTGTATCGACTCCAATCTTAAAGAGGGACGAAGACTTACTTGAGAAAGTGCACCAGAGGGCAACGAGACTCTTACCTCATCTCCGTCACCTTGAGTATCCAGAACGCCTGGAAGTCTTGAAATTGCCTACCCTCTCGTATAGAAGACAAACAACACAACTCATCCAGATCTACAAGATGTCCAAAGGAATTGACAAGATTGACATAACCAAATTCTTTGAGATGGACAATACTGGAAGAACTAGAGGTCACAGTACGAAACTCAAGAAGCAAAGTTGTAGATTGCAGCTACGTCAGAATGCCTTTTCATTAATGAGTGTAAGTAACTGGAATTCCTTGCCAGAGGAAGCAGTCAGAGCAAAGTCCATCAACATGTTCAAGTCAACTCTTGAGAGACACTGGAAGGACCACCCTCTAAAGTATTTACCATACCAGATACTACCCAAAGTGACGAGGGGCAAATAAGCTACGAGCTTTACGTCTCGACAACCAAAGTAAACCAAATAAGATAAATAACTCCAGTTAAATAACAAGAGTTACGCCACCTACGTTGAATTCAACCCAACACATTTGAAAGATCCGCCTGAATGATCGGACAACAATTGGCAAGCGACATACGATCATTAACCTTATTGAAAACAGCGCTCAAAGACTGCGGATTGGACGGAAGCTGGTGTTACAGAGCCCCCCAAATCCTAGCTGAGCTGGCTGTGCAAGTTTTATTTGCCATGGTGGCTAGACTGTTCATGAGCCTTTCCTAGCTCCACGAGCTTATTTTTGCAATTCCACGTTGGTAAAATTGACGAGCCATTTCCCGATTATGGGAAAAATTATCTCCCTTAATCTGACGAGTTGTCAAAAGCATTTATGTGAAATATACAAATGGATAGGTGCATTGCAATATACTATCTAGAATTTTATGCGAGTCCCTATATTTGAAGGAAAGACTACAAGGAATTCAATCACTTTGGTCTTTTCAAAATCATTTTCCTAAAATGCGATGTATACATGATATGATTAGCGGGAAAATTATGCAGTATGAACAAACTATTATTGCCGGTGACAACAAGTGTGTAGTACCAAAATTCGAAAGACAATTACATTGATTGGATTGGTCTTTGGTTTCCATTAAACATTCATAAATGAACAGAATACTCCTCAACTAGATAACCTACATCCGTTTCAGCCAACGTGGCATTATTGGGTTGCTTTAGTGAAATACAGTTATCACCTTTAAGTAAAATGTAAGTATATTATTATGACACCACACCGTTTCAAACTAAATAAACAAAATGACCAACAGGTCTTAAAATGAAGATCTATAGGTGCCTATCTGCCCTTTTAGAAGCACTAAAAAATCGACTACTGGTACATTTTCCATAATTCTGTTGAATACTTTATACGCTGAATACTTCGTGTCGGTTTAATTTCTTCGAATTTTGCGGCTGAACAACAAGGCAAACATGCCTTTACATGTAGCAAACTCACGAAATATCTGAAGGCAAAATAAATATGACGTATACAAAATATTTCATTTTGATATAGGTTCTGCACTCACTTATACGGGATTTGACGGTATGGGGTTCATATCAATATGTGTTAAGAATCGCTTTTTTACAAAATTAACTTGCGATCTTGATACTCCTCTTCAGCTCTAAATGTCGCGGCAGCCCGTGTCGGTGCACCTAACCCTACCACTGAGACTCAAACCGGCAACACAATTTCCACGGCCTGGATCCTTGTCATTACATGCCTGGTACTCATCATTGTTGGCATGGCAATGTATATCACCTATCGTTTCTTCGAACAACGGAGTGAAAGGTACATGATTATAAATGAAGATAGAAATCCTTTTAAAGGTGTAATTGCCTATCTATCTATCTATCTATCTATCTATCTATCTATCTATCTATCTATCTATCTATCTATCTATCTATTTATCTATTCTATCGTATTTTCACTTATTTGCGACGGCACAGTAATGAAACTTACGATATTTTGTGCCCCTACCTTCTAGTTGTACGTTGACTCCGCATGCCACTTATCATGATCCTTGTTGAAGAAAAAAATCGAATAAAATTGTCAAGCAATATTAATATTTTTAAAGATATAATATTTTGAATGTGAAAGTGTCCCTGCCAGAAAGAACTCAATGAAGTAACAGTGCATGTGTTTATAAAGTGAACACAGAGTGACTCGGTGAAAATGAAGCAAATCCACACAGTGGTCATCACCTGTCGGAAAACACGGGGTCGTCATAGTGTGACATCTATGACCACATAATGAGTGATCACAGTGTCACACTGTGATATGAATCAATTATACATAGAGCCACACTGTGTTCACACTGTCTGTAAATACACTACGGACGACATTGTTCCGGTAGGGATATTATAACAAAGTTACACAACTGTTGCTGTGTTAATACGTTAGTATGAGTACACTCCTGGACAAAAGTTTGAAATATGTTTATTTCTTTGTGTAGCCCTTTTTTAAAGTGCAGATTTCTTACAAATAATGATCAATAACCCATGCAGAACATAATTTATCATTACTAAGTTCAAATGAGCTCGACTCAGGGGCGGCGCCAGGTTAAAATTTTAAGAGGGGCAATATCCGTTGAAAAAAATTGCCTGCCAAACAAATTTTTTAATCCATCCAAAATGCAAGCCGAACAGCGTCCGACAAGTGAGGGCTGGGGGCTGACGACGACAAAAGGCATTTTTTGCCCGCCATTTTTCTTCTAGATTTCAAATACGTGGGAGACAAAAATTATGCTCAATATAGCCTAACATAACGGCGCCAATGCTCCGCAAAGGTCCTTGCGGGCTGGGATCCTGACTGTACTTGTGGAAAGTCTTACCGTAAAACTATTACTTTCTGCTTATTCTGACTACTTGACGCCATTAGGTCAAAATTCACTTTTTTAGTCACATAATTTCTTTCTGTTCCAATTAACAGAACAATACAATCACTCTGACTGTTTGTGGTAAGTTATGCCCCCAAAGTAGAATTGTGTGCGATGCGTCCCGAGTACGAAAAAATATAAATCTAATATACAGGCGAGCCGTTACGAGCTAAACCCCGCCCCCCCCCACAAAAAAAAAAAAAAAATCGTATTTTTACAACAAACCATATAATTGTTCGTAGAAATTTTCCTGCAAACACGAAAACAACACCTTGGTTTTCCCCTCCGAGGAAAGAGTAACATGTGTAGTTTCACCTTTACAATCTAGCATATTTGCTTCTTTAGTGACAAATTGAGCCTGAATCATTATCTGAATGATTCATTAATCTGAAACAATTCTTGAAACGTTATACTACAAACACTACTTATCACCACACATATTCTTTTTTTTTATTTGTATTGTAATTTTGCGGCCGCAGCACGCCGAAAATTTTCAGTTTTTGAACCACGCTACTACAAAACATTTGAAGGCAAACAGTGCATCCCCAAAAATTAACAACTTTACGAATAATTCTTATGTGAGTACAAGAATATGACTTGTTTTAAACACTGTCTGCGCAAGGCACTGCAAAAACATAAACTTAATCAACAATCTTTGTAGCTTATCTCTGTTCTAATAAAAGTCTAGAGACATGCAATTTGTCTTTGTGTATGCACTATATACAAAATGTTTCATTATTATTATTATTATCAGGGTTATAGCTAGAAAGATTTCTGTCCGCCGGAGAAGGGTTTACACAAGCGGAGCGAGCAAAGCCAGCGTAGCGCTCCTGGTTCCACATAGAAAAAAGCATTTGGAACATTTATTTTACAAAAATACATCTTCGCTGAAATGTATGATGCTTAAAAATACTCGATTTATGTAGAGATTTAAAACATTTAATAATAATAATAATAAGGACATTTATATTGCGCAGATACTATAATAATATACTCTACTGCGCTTACAATATAATTATTTTGATAAACTGTAACAACAACAATTAAATTTCAATATTAAACAGTGGGTTTTCAACCTCTTCTTAAACTCATTTACGGATGGCGATTTTCTCACAAACAATGGGAGATTATTCACAGTTTGGGGGGCAGCATACAAAAATGCTCTGTCACGAGGTAATTTTGACTTTCCTATGGATGTTTCAGTAGTGTATTATCTAGAGAACTTTTGAGGCGGTACTGCATTTGAGTAGATTATTTAATTCTAAAAGCTGTTGTATGTTTACTGTGACTTGCCATGAATTGCTTTTGAATGTATTAACAGAGTCTAAATATGATTCTTTGTTTCACGGGTAACCAATGCACTCTTTTCAGTAGCGGACTACAATGTGAGAATCGAGGAGGTTTACAGACTAATCTAGCACACGCATTTTGCACCCTCTGTAATTTGTTCAATTGATTGCTAGTAACCCAAAAATAAACTATTACAGTAATCCAGCCTACTTGAAACTAATGCATGGATATCTTTTCGGTACTTTCACAAGTTAAGTACTTTCGGATATGTCCTTATATTGAAAGATGATAAAATGAATTTTTACAAACTTCAGCAATGTGTTTATCGAATGTTAAATGTGAATCAAACCACACTCAAGGTTCCTTACTGACTCAGCGGGAGTTATATGAGCATTGACCATTGTAAACTTTGGATGTGCAATTTTGAAACTTGCTGTGGAGTCGCCATATCAAAAATTATGTTTTCTTGTCATTAGTAAAAGATTGTTCAATACAGCCATTTATAAGTGTATGATACATTGCTCTAGACTGACAAAGAATGTTTCATCTACTGTAGTAGGTGAAAAGATATGTACAATTGTGTGTCATCAGCATTACGTATGCACTTGATTCTGGAAAGTTCAGCTGAAATTTCTTGAAACAATTACAGCATACAACGTGAAAAGAAGAGGTCCTAAACAGGAACCTTGGGGGACACCCAAAGTACATTGAACTCCTTGACATGACACCATCCACTTCAACCCTCTGCCTTCTACTAGTTAAATAAGACCTTATCCATGACAGTGCCATGTCAGTTATCCCAAAGTGTGTTTCTAGAGTGTCTAGAGAATGTCATGTCTATTGAATCAAAAGCGCAGCACTCATATCTAAGAGAACCAAAAATACAACCTGCTTCTTATCCATAGCC
>JZLH01S0164197.1:34848-54848 GCA_001188425.1 Eucidaris tribuloides
GTTCACTAGCAAAATCAACCACAATAGGAGCGGAGATATTTAAAAAAAAACAGTAAAATCCCGTCATTTTGATAATAAACATGGGATGACGCCACCCTCCTGACCTCTGTTTTAGCGGCCCCTGTCTCCTATTTAGCCACAAAAAACTTTTCCTGATATGATTGAAAACTGCATTTGGTAGAAAATATATTCCAAACCCTTTCCATGACTTGTATATATTATGTTATGCATAGGTAATAGTATATTTATGTATGTACAGGTATTTACAGGTGGCACATTTTTGGGGCGTCGTGATGTCGGCCATAATATGACTCAGACGACATCAGTATAGTAAACATAGTAAACAGCATGGAATGCATTTCCCTTTTCAATGTAAAATGCTTTTACTTTCATTGATTTATTTTTAGCGATATAATCTATTTTATTGATATATTAAGCTTTCGGTAACAACTGTATTCCTTTTTTTCATTTGGCACCATAGAGACACTACGGAGACGAACAGCTACTGGACGGCTATACTACAATAGGGTCAGATGGTACCTCAGCAACCCGGAGATGCTGGGCGTACGAACTGGCTACACGTACCCCGATCAGCTACGTAAGTTTTAAAACAATAATCATGTGGTTAGTCTACTAGCATTGTACAGTAAGATGCATTAAACATGAAAACGCCTGATTTCAATTGTTTTCATTCCATCACTCAAGCTAGCAATCATATCAGTGGACTTAAATATTATTTCAATAGCCAATTTACGAAAGGCATTCCATTAAAAGACCAAGTAATATTTGTGTTAATCCAAGCTCACTACCCAGCTGTCTCTAAGCACAATACAACACTGTTGATTACAACACGATAAAAACTTCCTCATCAAGATTTAAATCGCGTATGATTGCTAAAAAGAGAAATACGTTGCCTGGTAGCATGAGAAACAGTGCAATATCAATATAAAAAGTACCATAATCTACACACAAAAAACCGCTGAATTTCACGATTTAGCAGTAAACATTAAATCTTCATGTTAACTGAAAGTAAAGTACCTGTATCAGGTGGTGCACAAATCTGATGACTTAAAAGATTGGTTGTTGATTTGCCACACTTGACATTGAAGTCAAAGAATTACACTAAACTCAATCAAACGATTAAGATTCATAGAAATCTTCATCTCTTTCGGGTTCTTGGGTCAAAAGTCAATCATCATGTAAATATGGATCATTACTTAATGGTATAACTCCCGTCGTTTTTTGAATTTGACGTTTACACCAATACACATATAACATGAGGAATAGAGTTTTTCGAAGTATGAAAATACAAATTGGTGTATACTATTCATTATAAAAACTATAAAAAATAAGAATGCCATTTCTGAAACCTGCATGTTCATGTGTCTTATTTTAGCTGGATAAAATCTTATCGACTGTAACCTTTGCGAAATGATAATGCTCACTTTTATAACTAGTACATGCATTTTCTTGTTTTTATTACTCATTAGTTCTGGCATGTGTCCGGCCATTGAACGCCACATCAAGCCCCTGGCCAAGGAGCGCGCGAGGAGATGCCTTCGACCAATATCTAGCCCCCTCCTCTCCCCCTTCACCGCCGATGACAACTTATATTTATTAATGATAATTGAAAGTATAACTTGTTAAACATTCTGCATCCAATTCTGTAAGTTTTGATAGGAATTGATAATACAAAAATATTTGTTAAATTTTTATGTTCCATTTATACCCTTTTGACACAGCAGCAAAAAGACGAATAGATTTTAAGGCAGCTGAAAAGAAATTGTATGAACGTAAGAGCGTTAAGAAATCTCCGATTTTTTTTTGCCAATTCCAAATATAAATTTATAAGTTATTATGTGTTCTCATATATAAATTTTGTAAAGTTTGTCAGTCAAAGAGGTATGTATTGATACACAAATATTGTTCAGTCTGGATGTATGTGCAACATAGCACATAGTACATAATTATCACCCCATAAATTCAAATTGATTTGGAAATAATTGGTAAAACTGACAATGACAGCTATGATTGATATATATCTCACCATGAAAGCTATTGGCCATTTGTTGTTATTATAACAGCTCCTTTCGTTAGCCAATTAAAACAGGACCAATGTCAAATTCAGAGGCGTCAATCTTGGGGGGGGGGGGGGGCAGGGGGCAATCGCCCCACACTGAAAATATGTGGGGGGGGGCAAACATATATCGATTTGCCCCCCCCCCCTCAATAATTTTGAAAACTTGAAAATTCATAATAGCAATGCAATTAATTGTTTTAGAAAGCATTGGAAAGCTCTATAAAACTTAAACATGGCATAAAAATACTATTAAAAATAAAATTGTCAGTTTTCGGCGCAAATCCTGCTATTACAATATGCGCGCATAGCGTGCCGAAATTTGGACTTTTTTTCACTTTGCTCCCCCCCCCTCCCAATCCGAAACATCGCATCGACAGCCCCTGGTCAAATTGAAACGAACTTAACGTGCGAAAGACGGAGACAATTGTACACGATAATATAATTTATTATTATTGGTTTATAGTATTATTGCAGCAAGAAATACTATGCTATTTATATAAATGTTGTCATAGCAACTGCTGGTGAAGGGCATCGATTTGATGAATTTGTATTGATAAAATGAATGCCACTCTGTTACACTAATTAGTTGTAATTCTAATGGAAGCATTTGTAACTAGTATGAAAATTCATTGTGATCACTTTGACCAAATGCTAATGTAAAGAATTATAATTTGACTGTTAAATATTAACTACCAGAAGAGGCCCATAGTTAATTTTTGAAGTTCGTGCCAATTTTGCAAATGGTTCTGGCTTAAAAAATACAATCGCTGGTGCGGTTATTTATAAATGTATATTTATGGAATTATAAATACAGGCTAGAATAACAATATGAAAAATACTAATACTAAAACTAACTTGTGAATATTCGAAATTCCGCTCTTAGAGCTGTTGTAAGTCGTTAACCATAACTTTATTCCACATACACGTTATTTTTTATCCTGCCAAGTATTATTTAATGCAGATTCATGATATTGATTGATTCATATTTTTTGTAAAAAGATATCATACCTTATTATTGCTAGCAGATACTAGAATATATATCACGCCACTAGTTATTTTACTATATACAAACTATTTATAGTATTATACGTGGCGTTCTGCAAAGTGATTTTGACTTTGACCCGTTGATGCAGAAAAATCATAATTAATTATTTGTTATGAATGTAAATAATTCTAATTTGAGCTCGTGACAAACATTCATTACAAAGATTTTGTCATGTTTGTTGGTTTCGGTTTTGAACGGTCACGTTAAAGAACCGTTCAAGTAAGAAACAGAGAATAAAAAATACCGACCGATAAAGTGTAAAGTGCATTGATATTGCAATTGATTTCAACATGAATTTAGTTTGCAGCGGGTCGAGGTTCGAACTCAGTTATGTCTGTACAATTTATTTAGTAAATACGTGCACGTGATATGTCGTTTCAATACATGTAATTGTAAATATATACACAAATATATGCTTGGGAAATTAGCCTATTTGCATATAGCATAGTTGTTTTAAATAATTTTAAGGCAGTGGATTCTCATTTGCAAAACATCCCCACAGACCAGGAAAAGATAACTCATGCCTTTAGGCTATTGATTAAAGGCATATCTGTGAAATTTGGGGGTCATTATTACCTAGAATTTGCAAAATGCGAAAGAAAAACAATAGCTATTTAGTGCTACGTTGTTATGATAGGAATTTTTACTCGCGAGAAAAAAATCAAGATCAGAGCTCTAACGGTCACTATTATTCTGCTCAAAAACGAGTTTCTAGCCTCCTATATTTTGCTGAATGTTCCAGATGGCATTTCTTCTAAATGCCCCATGTGTATTTAAACAATCTTAATATTTAGGCATGCCAAAAGAGATCCCCTGCCTTTAACGTATTAATGTTTAATGAAATTCTGAATTTAGTTCATGTTAATTTGGGACGAATCAAACTATACACTCTTAAAATGTGAGCCAACATACTGTCCACACAACAATTCGTTAAAATATTTATCCAACTCTGGGTAATTTTAAACCAATACTGGGTAGTTCTCACCCAAAGCACACATTATTGGTTGAAAACTACCCAGAATTGGATAAAGTTTCAACCAATTGTTGTGTGACAGTATGTTCCCAACATTTTTAGAGTGTACACTTTACTACGCTTATAATATTCATTATCTACGGGTCACAAAGGGTGGATATGCATCAGTATAAGAAGAAATGTGTATGTTTATGGCAATTATATTCTGGCGATATAATAAGCAATTTAGCATAATTATTAACCCAACTATCTGTAGCAGAATTTCAGCTACAATATAAGTCGGACAATTCCATGTCCAAATCATAATGCTCTGATGTCGTCAATTAGAAAAAAAGACAGCCAACAAAATACTGTCCGGAAAATGGAATGCTCTAACATGGTCGGTTATACATGGACCTATGTTTATACCACTAAACAATTGTAGATTATACTTCACGGCGCAATCCTTCCACGTATCAGTGCATTATCTATAGCATTATGGAAACAAAGAAATGTCTAAGATTTATTATATTTTTTGAATTGTAAAAGTAATTTCTATTTACATTAATGGAATAAATGGTGTTCACAATCACTTGATTTTGCGGCCATTTCATTATGAGTTTGTTTTGCTACTTTGAACGCTAAGCCGGAAACATTTTTTGATGTAACATCACTCCGTAATTGGCGCCATATTGAGCACTGAAAATTTCACGAAAAATCTATGTTTTATTTCCCCAGCAAAAAATAACAAACAAAGGGTATGTTTACAACATTACATTACAAGGTAAATACAGTCATACTGAAAGTTTAATTAATAACTTCGTGAAATAAGTAGTTAATAATGGGGCTCAATTGAATGCTTAGGAGTGCCTACATAGCGAATTATCACACACACAACACACACACACACACACACACACACACACACAACACACACACCACACACACACACAAACAGATAGCACACCAAAAAACAACAAACACAACACCAACCATAAGGCGCATTCCTACATATCTACAGGCGAACAAAATCAATAAACATATTCATTGGCGCCAAATAGAATTTGTTGTGAGTTGTTTCTCTCGAATGTTCGTTATCTTTCATGTACCATGTGTGGTGCGTTGATGTGTGTGTGTGTGTGCTGTGTGTTGCGTTGTGGTGTGTGTGTGTGTGTGCGTGTGGTGTGAGTGTGTGTGTGTGTGTGTGTGTGTGCTTACCAGTTCATTAGTCATTTATTATTCCTGTTTGTACGAACGCCTTATACTGCCAAAACATAAATAAATAGTAAATATTACTACTTAGGCAAACGACGCTGATTGTGTGAGATTTAATTTTTTAAAAGGACAAACTTGATGTCTGAGCTACTATTGCTTGAACGGAAAAATAAACACCACACATGTTATAATAGCCCCAATTTTTGGCAGAGTTTATGCTACCACTAGAAGCATCTGTATGGATTAATAATGATTTAGCCAATCTGTGGTGAACTCTGTTATATATTATTATTATTTATTCGGCAAATCAAGATACATAATAAATTGCCAAAATAACATATAAACATCATCAATTATACAAAGCCATGGTCGAGAACTATTGAAAATAATGAAAAACAGCCACATGAACGCCTGGGGAAAAGAAACAGATAAATAACCTAAATAACTCTGACCCGTGAAGGTCATCTGATTCCAATTTTCATGTGGCCGTGCGTATATGTTTATAATGTAATACATAATATATTATGATATGCAATCACAGATCCAACTGATAACTTTTACGTAACGATGTCAACGTGACCAAGAGCTGACTCACTTCCAAATCAAAATTAAAAAGCAAGTACGAACAAAGATTAACGCCCAAATTATAATGCCCAACATGTGAATCTCATCCAAGGCACGTTAACACGATAAATCTTGCCTATTCAAAATCATTATTTATTGCGACGCAGCCAATCTATAGGGGACAACGGGTCTATGGCAAATGCAATCACTCATAGATTTTTTCTTTCTTTTGAAGCACTAAAACACACTTTTTAAGTACAATTTTTTTCCATGGTGTCTTTTTTAGAACCTTATGCAGAGTATGAATTATATTATGCTGGAACGAGAGATTCATTCTGGACATTCGTTAAATAGAATACATTATACTAATAAACAAAAAACATAGATGCCAATACCGGGCCAAACTTAAACGTACGCCCGGGGACACGCAATTATTTTTAAAACAATGGATTGCGTAGATTTTACCATTTTCATCAAAACACATACATGTATAAGCCTTCTGTAAACTACATTAAGACTTATTTAATTTGGCCTCTTACATTTTGTGAAAAGTCGTTCCGACAAACACGAAGATAGCTACATTACCAACACATTTTCAGATAGTATTTGTTCTTGGCTTATTGTTTCATTTTATGTTCAGTTAATAAAAATTTCCTTCCGGACTTTTTTACTTCGATTGCATTTGTTCTGTAACAACGATCTGTAACTTTCCGCTCAGCATAAGACTTGTAGAACGTCTTAACCAGTTTTTTTTTTTGTATTCTACAATATTTACCATTTGGAACAATTCGCCAATACATTTCGTCTCACTTGCACACTGCATAAGCCATCGGTCAACCTTCAATGCTACTACATTTTCTTCCTTCTATAAACCCGTAACGGAGACGTGACAATTACGCTTACAAAAGCTTCATATAAAACCCATTCACGAGACTAAATCACAGCATCCTCTTTGCTCGGGAAGCCCTACGAACAAAAGACAACAATAATGTTTCACCTTGCCACCAAGCTTTTCAAAATCGAATAACAATACAATAATTACATCGTTCCTTTCACTGCTAACCAACGAAGCCTATCGGGCCGCAGGTTTACAACGATCGGAGACCTGACATCTTCATTATTTTCGGTTTGCGAATCCAGCGACGATCTCCCGTTTATTCAAACGCTACGTCACAATAATTTCATGTAATTCAGGCGGTTACATCAGTCGCGTGCGCGCCGGTTGATATAGCAATAGCGCTGCCTACGTGCATTTTCCACGATCGATCACATTCAGGGTTGTTGTGCCCCAGTCATTGCCAATCCATCAGCTCCCTTTTCCGCCTTTGGACATCTCAATCAGAGATAACAATATTCACAAACATCTTTGGGCTGATAAGTATGCTCCTCACCTGTCCATGGAAGGCCAATCTTTATAATCTATCTTTCATACAGGATAATTATATCGTGTGGTACGGCAGTAATTTGTTCGCCAAGAATAGCGAGCTTTCTCGTACTGATGACTTCGCTGTTGTCGTCTGCGTGCAGACATCGCGGGCCATTGGTGCATAAGCATTTTGATTATTATTACGTCATATCACCGTGAAGAATGATATGGAATTTATGATTGATTGTAGTTGCGGTGTGTTCGGAATATAAAGCTACTATGGAGTAAGCGCTCCCCCCGCCTCTGAAATTATGAGGAGTAACGTTATGTAGTTTTCAAAGAAGCACATATAACAAAATGCATTGATGTATTTATCATCACGTGAAAATTTTTATCTTTGTACTATATTTCTTTATCCTACAAATGTCGATAACAAGTAACGTCATGCTGGTGATTTTACGATCCGGTTACTGATGCGACAGTAAGACAACTGAGAGCTAAAAATATCAAAAACTTGTAGGACATCCTAATTAAGCACAGCGAAGGATTTTCAGTGTGATACAACTAAGCATGAAGTAGCGGTACAGCAACAAAGAATTGCTCATAGGATCATATAACAATACCACAAAATAAAATGATTTGCCAAGCACTTTGTGGTGATGTATGCTCCTCCTCTCTTCCTTACTACTACCACTACAACCTATACTACTGTATACTCTACTAGATTACTGAATAGTAGTATATGATGTAGTATACTACTTTTTTCTGGATCAAATCATATTACATATTTTTAAGCTAATATTCAATCCTCAAACTAAGATTGTTGATCGCGCTCTACTTATGCTATAAGCCTCATGATAATAATTTGATTGTCATAATTGTGTTCTTCATATTTACAACAAATGGCGATCACCCGCTTCTAAAATTTACCCATACACGCTGTATACACATACATCCACCAAATTCACAATAAAGTAGTATTTCATGTAACGGTATACACACGGTGACATAATACACGGATCGCCCACACCCAATTACACAACCACAACCACCACCCCACCACCAAACACACGACACACAGCACACACACACACACACACACACACACACACACACACACATCCACAAAAACACACACACACATTCCATCCATACCCACACACCACACGACACACACACAACTACACACACCCCAACAACACACACACCACACACTACACACACATCATCACACACACAACACCACACACAGCACCACCTTCCCACACACTCCACACGGATCTGACAAGAAATGCCACCACACCCGCCGCGTCATCATCGAACTCAGGAATTTAGGGAACAATGGACGGGTATGAACACCCTAACAACTATGTGGATAGTAACGGAGAAAATTACTAGATTCCATCTCTCATATTCTATTGATCACCCATAAACTTTAAAAACAATTTCCTGTACACCATTATGCTATCTTTCTTACAAACTAGCTGCTCTCCTGCCTTGCAAAAAGAACAAACAAGGATTAAGGGGAACTATGAAACAACGACGCGCAATTTCTACTTCTACCTCTTTCAATTAATTTACTACTACTACTACTTACTACTATACTTACTACTACTACTACTACTACTACTATACTACTACTACTATTACTAACTACTTACAGTACTTACTTCTGTGTTGCTACACTATTATGCTACAAAAGCAGCTGCGTATTATTAGCCCTTACTTCTTTCATGAGTAGTTTTAAAAGCTGACTTCTAATAAAAAGAAAGGGGCTGCCACTAAATTTCGAGAATAGTAGAGAATAATAACTGAAAGAAAGTAGTTTTCTCTTATTCTTATTCTTATTACATCAATGTTTAAAAGGCATCAATTATATTTACCTACAGACACCCAACTAAAAGCCTCAATAACTCGTAACATGAAGCCACGACATAACCTTGTTTTAAGCGTTAAGGACGTTTTGTGCATAACAATGACGCACCGTTCTCGAAGGCCATCAATCGTCTCTAGTTCTGGTTTGAATTAAACCATTTGCATTAAATACGCAGTTGGCACTTATTGCTCCTTGCCCTCCATGAACCGAACAAAATGCGTTCACAGAATAAAACCAAGATACGCCCAAATGCCCTTACGTAACCAAGAGGAAAGATTATCAGCATTCCTACCTCTATGTTACGAAGCGCCATATTAGAGCAGCCCTTGGATTTGTTCATTTGGCCGAGGAGACATATTTTTCTAAATTATCCTGATGCCTTCTGGCACAGCAAACCACGGCGTGTATGCAGGGGGCGGTCGGGAGGACTGTAAGGACCCCCCTCCCCCAAAAAAAAAAAAATAAAATAAAATTAAAATCAATAAAAATAAAAATAAATTAAAAAATAAAAAATAAAATCAAAATCAATAGCGTTCCACTTTTTATTGAGGGCCTTTTCCCAAATAAATATAGGCAAAAGCATTGATCATGTACATTTGAATCACATCTACTTTTGTTTTGTGGCTGAAAGGTCAGTCGCCGGGCGGGCGCCGGGCGCTCCAAGAAATTACCGATCACGATCTTCCTTAAGAGAAATCCGGGATACACCCCTACAAACTGTTGCTCTATTACACCGATTTTGGTTCATTATTTAGGACTACGTGTATGTTGTAGTGATGTGGTAACCCTTCTACAAACATAATCTACGTAATTATATTAATTAATCAGACATTTAAGTGCCGGCGGAACCATTGCCGTAACTGCCTTGAAATACCATACCTACAGCTTAACTGCGATATTTATATCAGACAACCAGTTTGATATTTTTACGAACGTGATCTATGGCGGTTCAAATTTTTTTTTCTCGTCAACATCACACCTTGATGCCGGTTTCGGGTCTGAGGACAAGTGTCGATTAAATTAATAACGCCGTACCTCACCTCTTTCTATTACACTAACTTCAATTCACAATTGACATCGGCTTGGCAGACATATTCAAACAAGACACAATGTCCATACTGTATATAGATTGAGCATAGCAAGTTTTTGACACAATCTTCAATATGCTGTGTCTTTGATATATAAATGTTTATATTAGGCACTGGAATTAAAATACTCCCCAACCGCGATATTCTTTACAATTGTTTCTTTTTACAGTTGGCTGTCGTGCTTTTTTGACAGCCATGAGCCCCTTGGTTTAGTATTGAGCATTGCTTTGCACTCACCTCTCTAGTCAGTGGAACAGTCAACAATTCTTGTAAGAAGTTGTAGGTCATTACGTTTAATGTTGGCCATATCCAGTTCATTAGCGTACATTAATTTTGCCCAATAAATCATTCATTTATGGTTATATAATTATAATTTATTTATTTTCATTTTTTTTCAATTATGAATTTATAAATTGCTTTGTCATAATTCTATTGATTAATAACGCTTAAATTTCTTTTGTTCCTAATCCCCGGTCCTTATTTGTCAATTAGAAACTGCAATGTCAGACAGATCGCGCTCCATTATGCGTACTTTAAGTTTTGCCACTTTTTGCTGGTATTGACCCGGGACTCCATAATTTTCTTCTGTTGTCTTCACTCTTTTCGTATTGCTTCCTCTTTTCTATTCTTCGCATAATAATGCATTTTTTGCTGCGAATTTTTCCGAGTCTCAAAATATGCCTTAATCCCCGCATTCCAGTGCGCCCCACCAAAGAAATTGGTTGATTTAGGGAAGAACTCCAATGTTAGGGTAACATAGCCGACCATAAGGGGCCAGCTACACAAATGAACTGTTATTCGCGAGCTGTTTGAGTGATTCGAATTATTCTCTCTCTTACAAGCAAATCATTTTTTTACTTTCAGCAATGTTGTTTCTGTGCTGTGGTTTTGTCTATATGCGGACTGCATTGGAGGTAATAATTCATTGTTTAAGAGATGTTGCTGAATTTCACTTGACACTGCTGCTTCAACTAATTTAGAAACATATTGCAGATTACTAACAGGTCTGCAATTTGTAAATTGCAGATCTGCACCGGGTTTCTTAAGTAATGGTCTGACTACGGCCAACTTCCAATTTGGATGAAATTGTCCTGTAGTAAGGGACATATTAATCATTTTAGTAATTAATGGCAACAAAACATCAATGTTATTCACAACTAACTTTGTGGGTATTGGATCTAATGAACAAGTCTTCTTATTTAACCTCATGATCAGTTTTCGTACATTATTTTCACACAAAGTAGAAAACTGTCTCAACTGAAGTTGGACATCTACACAAGAAGGTTGGCTATTTACTCTACCTGTACCTGTATCTGGCATTTCTCCCAGATGTGACTCAATATTGTTGCAGATTTTCACAATCTTCTGCTCAGTCATTTTAAAGATTTCTGTGCCGGTCGGAGGACTAATAGATTCAGCTCAGTGCCGGTCGGCTTCGGTTTGTGCCGGCTGCTACCGACCGGCGCCGACCGCCGTAGCTATAACCCTGATGATTATTATTATTATTATTATTATTATTATTATTATTATTATTATTATTATTATTATTGTTGTTGTTGTTATTATCATCATCATACTAGTATTCAATTTTGCGTCGCGATCTGCATGAAAAATTGTTAACCTGTAAGATGCAATTTTGCGCGCGGAGCGCGCCGAAAATTTTGACATGTTTCTTACCACGCTTATGAAAATATATATCTAAATCCGCGCCTGATGTATATTGCTGTAGATATTTCAACAGTAAGAAAAACAAAGGAAATGAAGGTGGCAGCTTTACATCAGGGTATTTTTTTTGGCCAAATCTTAGGGGGGCGACCGCCCCCATCGCCCCCCCCCTTGGCTACGCCACTGTCACACTGTGATATGAATCAGTTATACATAGAGCCACACTGTGTTCACACTGTGTTCACACTGTCTGTAAATACACTACGGACGACATTGTTCCGGTAGGGATATTATAACAAAGTTATACAACTGTTGCTGTGTTGATACGTTAGTATGAGTACACTCCTGGACAAAAGTTTGAAATATGTTTATTTCTTTGCGTAGCCCTTTTTTAAAGTGCAGATTTCTTACAAATAATGATCAACTACCCATGCAGAACATAATTTATCATTACTAAGTTCAAATGAGCTCGACTCAGGGACGGCGCCAGGTTAAAGTTTTAGGAGGGGCGATGTCCGTCGAAAAAAATTGCCTGCCAAACAAATTTTTTAATCATCCAAAATGCAAGCCGAACAGCGTCCGACAAGTGGGGGCTGGGGGCTGACGACGACAAAGGGCATTTTTTGCCCGCCATTTTTTACTAGCAAAATCAACCACAATAGGAGGGAGATATTTAAAAAAACAGTAAAATTCCCGTCATTTTGATAATAAATCATGGGATGACCGCCCACCTCCTGACCCTCTGTAGCGCCGCCCCTGTCTCTATTTTAGCACAAAAAACTTTTCCTGATATGATTGAAAACTGCATTTGGTAGAAAAATATATTCCAAACCCTTGTCCATGATTGTATATTATGTTATGCATAGGTAATAGTATATTATGTTATGTACAGGTATTTACAGGTGGCACATTTTTGGGGCGTCGTGATGTCGGCATAATATGACTTCAGACGACATCAGTATAGTAAACATAGTAAACAGCATGGAATGCATTCCCTTTTCAATGTAAAAATGCTTTTACTTTCATTGATTTATTTTTAGCGATATAATTCTATTTTATTGATATTATCTTAAGCTTTCGGTAACAACTGTTATTTCCTTTTTTTTTCATTGGCACCATAGGAGACACTACGGAGACGAACAGCTACTGGACGGCTATACTACCAATAGGGGTCAGATGGTACCTCAGCAACCCGGAGATGCTGGGGCGTACGAACTGGTACACGTACCCCGATCAGCTACGTAAGTTTTAAAACAATAAATCATGTGGTTAGTCTACTAGCATTGTACAGTAAGATGCATTAAACATGAAAACGCCTGATTTCAATTGTTTTCATTCCATCACTCAAGCTACAATCATATCAGTGGACTTAAATATTATTTCAATAGCCAATTTACGAAAGGCATTGCCATTAAAAAGACCAAGTAATATTTGTGTTAATCCAAGCTCACTACCCAGCTGTCTCTAAGCACAATACAAGCTGTTGATTACAACACCGATAAAAACTTCCTCATCAAGATTTAATCGGTATGGAATTGCTAAAAAGAGAAATACGTTTGCCTGTAGCATGAGAACAGTGCAATATCATATAAAAAAGTACCATAATCTACACACAAAAAACCGCTGAATTTCACGATTTAGCAGTAAACATTAAATCTTCATGTTAACTGAAAGTGAACGTATCAGGTGGTGCACAAATCTGATGACTTAAAAGATTGCGTTGTTGATTTGCACACTTGACATTGAAGTCAAAGAATTACACTAAACTCAATCAAACGATTAAGATTCATAGAAATCTTCATCTCTTTCGGGTTCTTGGGTCAAAAGTCAATCATCATGTAAATATGGATCATTACTTAATGGTGATAACTCCCGTCGTTTTATTGAATTTGACGTTTACACCAATACACATATAACATGAGGAATAGAGTTTTTCGAAGTATGAAAATACAAATGGTGTATACTATTCATTATAAAAACTATAAAAAATAAGAATGCCGATTTCTGAAAACCATGTTCATGTGTCTTATTTTAGCTGGATAAAATCTTATCGACCTCGTAACCTTTGCGAAATGATAATGCTCACTTTTATAACTAGTACATGCATTTTCTTGTTTTTATTACTCATTAGTTCTGGCAGTGTGTCGGCATTGAACGCACATCAAGCCCCCTGGCCAAGGAGCGCGGAGGAGATGCCTTCGACCAATATCTAGCCCCCTCCTCTCCCCCTTCACCGCGAATGACAACTTTATATTTATTAATGATAATTGAAAGTATAACTTGTTAAACATTCTGATCCAATTTCTGTAAGTTTTGATAGGAATTGATAATACAAAAATATTTGTTAAATTTTATGTTCCATTTATACCCCTTTTGACACAGCAGCAAAAAGACGAATAGAAGTTTTAAGGCAGCTGAAAAGAAATTGTATGAACGTAAGAGCGTAAGAAATCCTCCGATTTTTTTTATTGCCAATTCCAAATTAAATTTATAAGTTATTATGTGTTCTCATTATAAATTTTGTAAAGTTTGTCAGTCAAAGAGGTATGTATTGATACACATAATATTGTCAGTCTGGATGTATGTGCAACATAGCACATAGTACATAATTATCATCCCATAAATTCAAATTGATTTGGAAATAATTGTAAAACTGACAATGACAGCTATGATTGATATATACCTCACCATGAAGCTATTGGCCATTTGTTGTTCATTATAACAGCTCCTTTCGTTAGCAATTAAAACAGGACCAATGTCAAATTCAGAGGCGTCAATCTTGGGGGGGGGGGGGGCAGGGGGGGCAATCGCCCCACACGAAATATTGGGGGGGGCAAACATATTCGATTTGCCCCCCCCCCCTCAATAATTTTGAAAACTTGAAAATTCATAATATGCAATGCAATTATATGTTTTAGAAAGCATTGGAAAGCTCTATAAAACCATTAAACATGGCATAAAAATACTATTAAAAATACAAAATTGTCAGTTTTCGGCGCAAAATCCTGTATTACAATATGGCGCGCATAGCGTGCCGAAATTTTTTTGGACTTTTTTTCACTTTTGCTCCCCCCCCTCCCAATCCGAAACATCGATCGACGCCCCTGGTCAAATTGAAACGGAACTTAACGTGCGAAAAGACGGGAGACAGATTGTACACGATAATATAAGTTATTATTATTGGTTTATGTATTATTGCAGCAAGAAATACTATGCTATTTATAATAAAATGTTGTCATAGCAACTGCTGGTGAAGGGCATCGATTTGATGAATATTGTATTGATAAAATGAATGCCACTCTGTTACACTATTAGTTGTAATTTCTAATGGAAGCATTTGTAAAGCTAGTATGAAATTCATGTGATCACTTGACCAAATGCTAATGTAAAGAATTATAATTTGACTGTTAAATATTAACTACCAGAAGAGGCATAGTTAAATTTTTGAAGTTCGTGCAATTTTGCAAATGGTTCTGGGCTATAAAAATACAACTCGTGGTGACGGTTATTTATAAATGTATATTTTATGGAATTATAAAATACAGGTAGCATAACAATTTGAAAAATACTACTACTAAACTAGAGTGAATTTCGAAATTCCGCTCTTAGAGCTGTGTGTAAGTCGTTAACCATAACTTTATTCCACATACACATTATTTTTTATCCTGCAAGTATTATTTAATGCAGATTCATGATATTGATTTGATTCATATTTTTGTAAAAAGATATCATACCTTATTATTGTAGCAGATCTAGAATATATATCACGCACTAGTTATTTCATTATATACAAACTATTTATAGTATTATACGGTGGCGTTTTGCAAAGTGATTTTGACTTTGACCCGTTGAATGCAGAAAAATCATAATTAATTATTTGTTATTGAATGTAAATAATTCTAATTTGAGCTCGTGACAAAACATTATTACAAAGATTTTGTCATGTTTGTTGGTTTCGGTTTTGAAACGGTCACGTTAAAGAACCAGTTCAAGTAAGAAACAGAGAATAAAAAATACCGACCGATAAAGTGTAAAGTGCATTGATATTGCAATTGATTTCAACATGAATTTAGTTTGCAGCGGGTCGAGGTTCGAACTCAGTTATGTCTGTACAATTTATTTAGTTAAATACGTGCACGTGATATGTCTTTCAATACATGTAATTTGTAAATATATACACAAATATATGTTGGGAAAAATTAGCCATTTGCTATTAGCATGTTGTTTAAAATAAATTTTAAAGGCAGTGGATCTCATTTGCAAACATCCCCACAGACCAGGAAAAGATAACTCATGCCTTTAGGCTATTGATTAAAGGCATATCTGTGAAATTTGGGGGTCATTTATTACCTAGAATTTGAAAAATGCGAAAGAAAAACAATAGCTATTTAGTGTACGTTGTATGATAGGAATTTTTACCTCGCGAGAAAAAAAATCAGATCAGAGTCTAACGGTCACTATTATTCTGCTCAAACCGAGTTTCTAGCTCCTATATTTTGCTGAATGTTCCCAGATGGCATTTTCTTCTAAATGCCATTGTATTTAAACAATCTTAATATTTAGGCATGCAAAAGAGATCCCCTGCCTTTAACGTATTAATGTTTAATGAAATTCTGAATTTAGTTCATGTTAATTTTGGGACGAATCAAACTATACACTCTTAAAATGTTGAGCAACATACTGTCCACACAACAATTGGTTAAAATATTTATCCAACTCTGGGTAATTTTAAACCAATACTGGGTAGTTCTCACCCAAAGCACACATTATTGGTTGAAAACTACCCAGAATTGGATAAAGTTTCAACCAATTGTTGTGTGGACAGTATGTTGCCCAACATTTTTAAGAGTGTACACTTATTACGCTTATAATATTTCATTATCTACGGGTCAACAAAGGGTGGATATGCATCAGTATAAGAAGAAATGTGTATGTTTATGGCAATTATATTCTGGCGATATAATAAGCAATTTAGCATAATTATTAACCCAACTATCTGTAGCAGAATTGCAGTACAATATAAGTCGGACAATTCCATGTCCAAATCATAATGCTCTGATTGTCGTCAATTAGAAAAAAAAGACAGCCACAAAATACTGTCCGGAAAATGGAATGCTCTAACATGGTCGGTTATACCATGGACCTATGGTTTTACCACTAAACAATTGTAGATATACATGTACTTCACGGCGCAATCTTCCACGTATCAGTGCATTATCTATAGCATTATGGAAATCAAAGAAAATGTCTAAGATTTATTTATTTTTGAATTGTAAAAGTAATTTCTATTTACATTAATGGAATAAATGGTGTTTCACAATCACTTGATTTTGCGGCCATTTCATTATGAGTTTGTTTTGTACTTTGAACGTAAGCCGGAAACATTTTTGATGTAACATCACTCCGTAATTGGGCGCATATTGAGCACTGAAAATTTCACAAAAATCTATGTTTTATTTCCCCAGCAAAATATAACAAACAAAAGGGTATGTTTACAACATTACATTACAAGGTAAAGTACAGTCATTGAAAGTTTAATTAATAACTTCGTGAAATAAGTAGTTAATAATGGGGCTCAATTGAATCTAGAGTGCTACATAGCGAATTATCACACACACACACACACACACACACACACACACACACACACACACACACACACACACACACACACACACACACACACACACACACACACACACACACACACACACACACACACACACACACACACACACACACACACAATAAGGCATTCCGTCACACTTATGGGGTACAGTGAACAAAGGAAATAGAACAAAATTGTATCTCCCAAATGAATGTATGTGAGTTTGTTTTTGTGTGTATGTATATCTTTATGTGTGTGTGTGTGTGTGTGTGTGTGTGTGTGTGTGTGTGTGTGTGCTTACCAGCTCATTAGTCATTTATTATTCCTGTTTGTACGAACGTCCTTATACTGCACAAACATAAATAAAAGTAAAATTACTACTTAGGAAACGACGCTGATTGTGGAGATTTAACTTTTAAAAGGACAAACTTGATGTCTGAGCTACATATTGCTTGAACGGACAAATAAACACCACACATGTATAATGCAATTTTTGGAGAGTTATGCTACCACTAGAAAGATCTGTATGGATATAACATGAATTTAGCATCTGGTGAACTCTTTATTATTATTATCATTTATTCGGCAAATCAAAGATACATAAATAAATTGCAAAATTACAATACAAACATCATCAATTATACAAAGCATGGAGAATATTGAAAATAATGAAAACAGCCACATGAACGCTGGGAAAAGAAACAGATTAACTAAATAACTCTGACCCGAAGGTCATCTGTCCCAATTCATGTGGCTGCGTATATGTTTATAAATGAATACATTAATATAATTATGATATGCATCACAGATGCAATGAAACTTTTACGTAACGATGTCAACGTGCCAAGAGTGACTCCACTTCCAATCAAAATTAAAAGCAAGTACGAACAAAGATTAACGCAAATTATAATGCAACGTGAATCTCATCCAAGGCACGTTAACATCATAAATTGTATCACAAATCATTATTTATTGCGACGCAGCAATCTATAGGGGAAACGGGTATGGCAAATGCAATCACTCATAGATTTTTTCTTTCTTTTGAAGCACTAAAACACACTTTTTAAGTACAATTTTTTCATGGTGTCTTTTTTAGACCTTACGAGAGATATGAATTATATTATGCTGGACAGAGATTTCATTCTGGAACATCGTTAAAGAATACATTTATATAAAAAAAAACATAGATGCCAATACCGGGCCAACTTAAACGTACGCCCGGGACACGCAATATTTAAAACAATGGATTGCGTAGATTTTACATTTTCATCAAACACATACATGTATGCTTGAAATACATAAGACTATAATTGCCTCTTACATTTTAGTGAAAAGTCGTTGTACAAACACGAAGAAGTACAGTACCAACACATTTTCAGATAATATTTGTTCTTGGTTATTGTTTCATTCTATGTTCAGTTAATAAAAATTTTCCTTCCGGACTTTTTACTTCATTGCATTGTTTGTAACAACGATCTGTTCCGCTAAGCATAGACTGTTAGAACGTCTTAACCAGTTTTTTTTGTATTCTACAAATATTTACCATTTGGATAACAATTCGCAATACATTTCTCTCATCTGCAATGATAAGCATGGTCACCTTCATGTACTACATTTTTCTTCCTTCTATAAACCCGTAACGGAGCGTGACAATTACGTTACAAAAGCTTCATAAAACCCATTCACGAGACTAAATTCACAGATCCTCTTTGCTCGGAAGCCCTACCGAAAAAAGACAACAATAATGCAACCTTGCCCAAAGCTTTCAAAACCGAATACAATACAAATTACATCGTCCTTTCACTGTAACCAACGAAGCCTATCGGGCCGCGGTACCAACGGATCGGAGACTGACATCTTCATTATTTTCGGTTTGCGACATCCACGACCGATCTCCCGTTTATTCAACGTAACGCCACAATAATTTCATGTAATTCAGCGTTACATCAGTGCGGTGCCGCGCCGGTTGATATAGCAAGCGTGCTACGTGCTTTTCCCACGATCGATCACTTCAGGGGTTGTTGTGCCCCAGTCATTGCCAATCCATCAGCTCCCTTTTCCGCCTTTGACATCTCATCAAGAAGATAACAGTATTCACAAACATCTTGGTGGTTAAGTATGTCCCACCTGTCCATGGAAGGCACATCTTTATAATCTTATCTATTCATATCAGGATAATTATATCGTGTCGGTACGGAGTAATTTGTCGCCCAAGATGAGGAGCTCTCTCGTACTGATGACCTTCGCTGTGGTCTGCGCGCAGACATCGCGGGCCATTGGTGGTAAGCATTTTGATTATTATTACGTTCATTCCACCGGTGGAAGAAATGAATATGGAATATGATTGATTGTAGTTGCGGCTGTGTGTTGAATATAAAGCTAATGAGTAAGCGTGAAATTATTGAGGAAGTAACGTTATTAGTATTTTCAAAAGCGCATTAACAGAATGATTGATGTATTATCATCACGTGAAATAATTTTATCTTTGTACTATATTCTTCTTTAATCCTACCAAATGTCGATTTATACAAGTACTATCAT
>JZLH01S0164197.1:57348-58523 GCA_001188425.1 Eucidaris tribuloides
AGAAGTTTGACACAATCTTCAATATGCTGTGTTTGATATATAAATGTTTATATAGGACTGAATAAAATACTCCCCAACCGCGATATTCTTTACAATTGTTTCTGCAGTGGCGTCGTGTTTTACAGCCAAATGAGCCCTTTAGGTTTGTATCGAGCATTGTTGCTCACCTCTCTAGTCAGTGGAACAGTGAACAATTCTTGTAAGAAATTGTAGGTATATACGTTTAATGTTGGTCATAATCCATTCATTAGGTAATTCATTTGTAATAAATCATTCATTTAGTTTGTCATAATCTATTGATTAATAAGTTAAATTCTTTTGTTCCTAATTCCCGGTCCTTATTGTCAATTTAGAAACTGCAATGTCAGACAGATGGCATTATGTCGTTTACTTAGTTTTGCCACTTTTGCTGGTATTGACCCGGGACTCCATAATAGAACAGCAAGTCAGCGTATAATCAACGCTGACTGGTTAATCCTTTTATTTTCTTCTGTTGTCTTCACTCTTTCGCTGTTGTTCCTCTTTTCTATATCTTCGTAAATAATGCATTTTTGCTGGAATTCGGTCAAATAGGCATAATCCCCGATTCCAGTGGCCCCACCAAAGAAATTGGTTGATTAGGGAAGAACTCCAATGTAGGGCTAACATAGGACATAAGGGGCCGTACACAAGAACTGTTATTCGGAGGTTGGTGATTCGAATTCCACTGCAGCAACAATTTCTCTTGTATTTTTATCAATTAAATACACAAAATTCAAATACATCTAAACTATGGATCGGACAGTACTTTAGGAAATAAAATTGCATATATTTATGTTTATGAAAAATGCAGTGACAGTAGGAGTACTGTATGAGTAAACAGTAGATTAAAAGGTTTGACAGTACACACACACACACACACACACACACACACACACAACACACACACACACACACACACACACACACACACACACACACACACACACACACACACACACACACACACACACACACACACACACACACACACACACACACACACACACACACACACACACACACACACACACACACACACACACACACACACACACACACACACACACACACACACACACACACACACACACACACACACACACACACACACACACACACACACACACACACACACACACACACACACACACACA
>JZLH01S0164197.1:72449-84885 GCA_001188425.1 Eucidaris tribuloides
TCGTGGTGTACTGTATTTGACTAACATAAGTTGCACGACTTTTCACAGACATTGATGAATGCGCGAGTGATCCGTGTCTAAACGGAGGAACATGCAATGACCAGATAAATAGCTTCTCCTGTACGTGTGCATCGGGATGGGAAGGCGATATATGTGAACGAAGTGAGTTTCAAACCCAATGAAATTATTCAAATCTATTAAGTCATTATCAACATAATATTGAAGTTTTGAAGTGATGATCCATTCTTTGTATTCATCAAATAACCCGAAGAATATATTTGCCAAATTTGACTTGTGGTTTAATACACAATTATTAATATCAATCATCCGCAATACATGTGCACATAAACATTTTGCAGTTGTCGAAACCACGTCAATTATTAAATCTCATGAAATGTTCTCGATATGTCCTAGTTGCCCCCCTCCCCCATAATCCGACCATACCCCCGCCCAGCATCCTGGTAACCATATCCCGCCTTCCGTATGTCTGCACTCTACACAATGACAGCACCATGTGTTACCGTTAGATACTAGTATTAAAATGCGACTTTAACCTTCTTCTTGTTTATCATCTCAGTTTAAACGTGTCCGAGAACAATAAGACAAAAATTGGGTTGTTGACTTTAAAACCCAGGGTGTGCCCAATATATACATACCAATTGTGGTGCTCTCTCATACAACGGGTGATATTGTTCACTCTTTAAGGAGTGAAAGTCAAAAAAGGTGAATTTAGAGTGAATATGTGTTTTTTTACTTATTTTGGAGTGACCTCATGGATCTCTTGAATCCCTGATAGATACATCAGGTCACTCCAAAATGAGTGAAATTTACTCGAGTTCACTCTAAATTCAGTCTAATTTCACTCATTTTTGACATTCACTCCTTAAAGAGTAAAGAACTCACTCTTTTTAAAGAGAATGTTTATTTTCAATACCCTTGGTGTTTCATCTAACACTCTTGGTGTTTGAAGTAATTCATTTGGCATTTAGATGACACCTGTGCTGTTGACAAGTTAACACCCAGACAACACAGCGGGTGTTTGATTTAACATTCCCACTTTCGCAATGTACCATTTGTATACGTATCTCAGGCTCATTTGTCCTCCGACGTCACCACAGCATTTGTCATTCACCGTTCCCACCGTGCACATTACACAACCGTCCATAGTTGGCACTTAATCAATCCTTCCATTAACCTGTTATCCAGTAACTTACGCCTCTTCAACTCATGAGCATTACATTGCACAGAAATCATTTATCCTTGTATTATTATCCATTATTTGATATGATGACGTTAGGTAAGGTCCACTATCAAGCCAGAATGGCATTGTTGCAGTACTCGTACTGGAGTACCGTTTTCAGGGTACTCGAACGTCCAAGTACTCGTAACTATGGTTCTTGTATTCGGGCTACAAAAAAAAAAATCGGAACTCACCACCCAAAATTGTACTCGACTTCTCTTTGAACTCGGAAGTCAGAATATTTGACAAATATTTCGTACTCTGACAGACGTACTCGACGCCAACACTGGTTGCCGTGCACAATTCAATGTGCACAGCTTTGATTGCGTTAAAAAGGCAAAAAATTACTTTCAGTGTTTAATACTTCATGGAAATTTTGCTACATTTAAAGGGTGGTTTTCAGAAAAAATGTTGTTTTTGATTGAAAACTGCCTTGAAAGTGGAACTTCAAAATCATACCTTTCACTGCGTATAATCATTATAGATATTCTAAGTCTGTGTAATTCTTTCTGATCCATCTTTCCGATCCAAACACGACTATTATCTATGTTTTTCCAGATATCGATGAATGTAGTAGCGATCCGTGTCAAAACGGTGGTACGTGTACAGATATCGTCAATGGATACATCTGTACATGTGTTTCAGGGTACACCGGTGATAACTGTGAAACAGGTATGATGTATTGTCTTAATTGTGACCAGGAACAATTTAGCTTCTTAAAAGAGTGGTGTTTATATCGAACAGCAAATTTTGATATACACAGTATCTGAATTTAATCAATCTTTGGGGCTTTTTTTATCCAATTTGTGAAGTCATACTTGTGTAGAGATAAGTAAGTGGATATTTTCGAAGAAACTGACGGAACTAAAGTATAACCAATACCACAGTAGTTATGGATTCTCAAAGTCAGTTATTTAAATATATCCTAATTTGATATACTCAAACACTACTACCTGTACCTGATCTCTTATTAACATGTTTTATATGCAGTATAATAATGCTTAGTATTAACGGATTTAGTAGTCATTAGAATAGTACTGGCTTCCATTAGTCCTGTCATGTCGTCTACCTTTGTCTACCTCCTTTCTTGTTTCATGTCTAGATGTATTGTACTGTGTATTGTTATTAAATGTACATTTATATTGTCTAATCAACTGTATACTGTATTTTGTATTGTTGTGTGTTGTGTATTTATATTGTATTGTATATTGTGTTGTGTATTGTGTACATTATATTATTAAATATTTTGCTATTGTTGAAATAAATACTGGGGTAAATATTGAAATAGAAAAATGCATCTATGATGTACTCTGAACTATGTAATGATTACACTTTAAGCACTTTTACGTGATCTAAAAATAATAATCTGACCATCTGACGATATTTTTCGTATTCCGTTTTTTTAATGATCCCTAATGGATACTTAAAGGTTTGGAAATCATCAATTAATACAATAGTACTGATCATAAAATCAGAACAAAGTATGATCTCTTAAAATAAAAAGAGAAAGAAAATATCGAGGGTCTCAAAGTTATTTAATAATTTCTCTGCAAAAGCGGGTATTAAACAACTATTGCCCATTAGATACTAGACACGGTGTTGAGTTTGAAAGCTGTACGTGTTATTTACACATAAGAACCAGGAATGTTAACTGTAACACTGAAAAGGTTAGATTTTACACCATTATTGGGACAACTCCATGGATATTAGATTAAAAGCGCTAGTTTTTATAGTATGACCATTTAATAGAGTATATTCTAAATATCCCTTTGATTTCTTTTCGATAGATATCAACGAATGTGCCTCCAGCCCATGTCTGAATGGTGCCACGTGTGTTGATCTAGTCAATTCTTATCGATGTGACTGCGCTCCCGGATGGGAAGGAACTACGTGTGCTATTGGTAAAATAAATATTTATATTGTTTCATTCTCTCTACTTTTCTTCCCCACTTTTTCATCATGTTTATTAGACCCACTGTTAACCCCAGTTTTATTGGTATTTCTCTACATTATTGTGTGGACACAAAAGAGCCCACCATTACAACTACTACTTAATCCCCTATACGACCTCCACCACCACAAACAACTTCATCACTACACTCTAAAAACTGAAAGGTTATTTCAACATTTAAAGGGGCTGATGAGTCACCACACTTTCTGAGTGTTGCATTTAACCTTAAATGCACTGCAAATCATTTTTATGTACAGCTGATTGAAAAGTTAAATGCAACATTTAGAAAGTGTAGTCACTCTTTGGTCCTGCTAAATGTTGAATTAACATTTGAGGTTTTAGAGTGTATCCCTATATAGTTATGTAAATTATGTCTGGACTTAAATACAACCGGGTGTAATAATGATATATTTATTCGCACAAAAATTTGGCAAAATCATAAAAAATAAAAAAAAATGTATAGAATAACGTTTACGTTTACGGCAGATACATAAAAAGATCAGACAAGCTCAGAATCAGATTACATTTTAAAAAGACAAAAAAAAAAAAAATCCAATTCCATAACAATTTAGCAACTGAGCAATTCGCATGTGTGGAAACAAATAGGAGAGATCCCATACCCGATAATCTGAGAATAAAGAGATCATTATGCGTTTAATAAAAAGTGGATTATTTCTTGTTTTTTCCGAAGATATTGATGAATGTGCCAGCCAACCGTGTCAGAATGGTGGAACGTGTACTGACCAAGTCAATGGCTACATCTGTACATGCGCTGGAGGATATGAAGGGACCAATTGTGAAATAGGTATGCTGTATTATTTAAACGTCTGTTTACTTAAATAAAAAAATGTGAAGCTTGTATTTCAAGATTTATGTCATTAATGTTCATCATAACATGACAAATTCAATTTATTTCTGGATTTTGTCATAAATGTAAACTCGCGGGCATACAAATATGTAACTATCGTGTATGCACATGATTTATTAATTAATCGTTATAATCAGCAGAGGAGTTTTGTATAATTATCAATATCTAATTCTTATATCTGTAATCAGTACTTGCCTTCTTGATATTTATCGTTATCTACAAAAAAAGATGTCTATGTTGGCGTCATAAAATTGTAATACCCTTTACAAACAAAATGCAGTATGATTCTCCTTAAAAAGTGGTAGTGAATAATAATTGCTGATGTTGTACCATGTCTCCTGATGTACCAAACGTTTATGAGTTGAACCATCACAGAACACAAACACTGTTTTACATGTATATTCATTTTTTTTATTAGATACAAACGAATGTCGAAGCGACCCTTGTGTTAATGGTGGTACGTGTAGTGATGAAACGGACCGCTTCGTGTGTGACTGCTTGCCTGGCTACACTGGAGCACGATGTGAATTTGGTAAGAAGACTGAATGGTTGGAATAACGAAATTACTTATTTGGAACTTTTGAAGGAATTGTTGTCTCAAAATGTATTTAATTTTAATATTCGAAGGGTTATAAACCGTTATGCAATACATAAAGAATCTGTGCTATGATTTGAGATCTTCTGAATTGTACAAAGTGCTGGTATCATCGTATCAATTCTCCAATCAGCATCATCATCGTCGTCATCATCATTATCCTTTACCACCATTTTCTTCTTCTTCTTCTTCTTCTTCTTCTTCTTCTTCTTCTTCCTTCCGTTCTTCTCGTTCATTAATCATTTTCATAATCATCATTATCAGTATAATTATCATCATCATCATCATCCTCATCACCCTCCTTCTCCTCCTCCTCATCCCCATCAACTCAAATAATACAACTGTTGACAAATTGACAAACATTATGGAATATTATTTGAGTAGTTAATGTTATTGATTTGTTATACCTCTAGTAATTGCCTTTATTTCAATAAACTTCACATGATGGTGATCTATCCAACAGAAATCGATGAATGCGAGAGCAACCCGTGCGTCAATGGCCAGTGTTTTGACACACTAAATGCCTACGTCTGTACATGTGATTCTGGCTGGACCGGACCAAGATGCGACATTGGTAAGTAAAGTGGTAAAATAAGCAAGTGCATTCCTTTTATCGAGAGTGTCATTACACATATTTATTATTTAAGAAACCGGCTACAGCCTATAGTCATAGTCTCTCCTCTTCGAGAATAAAAACAATCTATGTAATATTTTGATCAAGATATACCCGTTGACCCTTTTATTTCTCTTCAAAGGTTTCTCTCTTGTTTGGGGTAAAAAAAAACACCTGCTTAATCTTTTTTTTAATGAAAAAGAAAATATTGCTTGCTTTGTGCGGGACTGGGATTTTCGTGTTAAGTTTTTGATCCGTCCTAAGGGTATGTCTTCGACTTTCTCATACTTTTCTCAAACAAGCACCTGTTTCTTGTTTGTCTTTGCATCTGGCTTATTGTCATTAAATCCTTGCGTGCAAATGTTTTGACCTTTTTTCATTAATTGTTATGTTCATTATCTGTTACAGATATTGATGAATGTGCCAGCGACCCGTGTCAAAATGGTGGTACATGTACTGACCGCGTCAATAGATTCCTCTGTACTTGTGTTCCTGGTTATACAGGTGTACTATGCCAAACAGGTAAATATATGCTACCAGCGGAATTATACCCATACAAACAGAACTGCATTGCCGTAAATGTACAATTATTACTTTAATAAGCTTACTTAATATTTTACACACATAATGTGATAATAAATGATAATTATGAGGTTTAAAATAATTAATTTTTTTTTTGAGGTTTGACTACAAAAATACTTATCATGTATGACAGTTTTATGTTAACATTTTACAAATTTGAAAAATTATTAGGGGCCCATTGCTACGAACTTTGGTGTCTAAACACAATTAAAGAAAACGCAATCTGATTTTCGACCAATCGCAATCAACTCTTAAGGAATTGTGTTAATTTCTGAATTTGTGTTTAAACTCTAGTTTGTATGTGAATCATACAAAGTTGCCAATTTACTGTATAATTGTACATAGTGCTGAATTGCGATAAATTTGAAAACTGCCTTTTATAAACTTCCACATTCTTTCTTATACCTGACAGAAATCAACGAATGTAGTTCGAGTCCCTGTGTCAATGGCCTGTGTAACAATCTAATCAATGCATATTCGTGCACGTGTCAAGCCGGATGGACGGGTACAAACTGTGATATCGGTAAGTGATGGTCTTGCTTTCAGTAGATAGCATTCATTATTTCTCCGGAGTGATACTGCTCCCCACATTTAGTTGGGCAATATATATATATATAAGTAAATTAATAGGATGAGTCAACGTATGAGGACAATGTTGTGTTCCTTAACACACTTAAATGTAAAAACATGCCGTAAAAGGTACACTTTGTTTTACCATTCAAATTTCACACCTGTCTGCCCACATTTGTTAATTTTTACGATGTAAATGAGAAGCAAGGACGCCAAAATTTTTAGAAGAGGGGGGGGGAGTGATGATTGTTTTATGAAGACATTATTTAGGTAAAATTTAGCTATGTTATCAAAAACAAAAAAACTTATACTAAACGTTTCGCAGACTTGAGGGGAGAGCCATAAAATAGATGCTTCTTGTTTTCTTGGTAAATCAAAGTTAAGTGGAAAAGTAAACGAACTTATTTTGTTGGAGATGAATACCAGTTCTTTTTGCATCTGAATTGTATTAATAAGTGATGTTCTTCGGGTCATGTTATGGTTTAATCGAGCATTTAATATGGTTTGAGGTTTCATAATCAGCTACAACATGTATCAATGATATTTTGTTCATCTTTCAGATATCAATGAGTGCGCTTCAGGGCCTTGCCAGAATTCCGGAACCTGTATGAATGAGCAGAATCGCTACTCCTGCCAATGTGTTCCTGGTTGGACTGGGACCAACTGTGAGACTGGTGAGACAACATAGACATTGTTGGAGTTAGCTCAATTCTTTTACATATTTGCGATATTTCCGTTTGAGATAGACGGACGTATAAAATATTGTTATGTATTATAAGGACAAAACAAGATTGGACAATAGTCAGATTTTTCGGCGCTAGACGGTAGTTTTCTTTAAATAAACACAAATTAATAGTTCAGACAATGAAACCTCTTGTGACAAAATACAGACATCTACTCATTATCAAGTTTGTCTATGTGTTAGGGGAGGTGTAAGGAACAGAACAATTCATATCTCTAGATTCATGTTTCCCTGCATCCACCCTCTTTGACCAACAGATACATGCTTAGCGTGTTATTTTCACGTTCAAACAATAATTTACGTTTAATCTCAGTTTTAATTCTAATTTACGTTTACGAACATTTAATTCTTACCTTCAAACAGACATAAATGAATGCATCAGTTTCCCCTGTCAAAATGGCGGCACCTGCAGCAACCAGCTCAACAGGTATGTCTGTACCTGCGCCCCGGGTTGGACCGGGGTGAACTGTCAGACAGATATCAACGAGTGTACGAGCGTACCCTGCCAGAATGGAGCAACGTGTAACAACCTGCTAAACCGGTACGAATGCCAGTGTCTACCCGGTTGGACCGGCGTGAATTGTGAACAAGGTGAGGTTCTGATTTTCTTGAAAAAAAAATGATGGTATTCCATCGATCTATCCATTTTTCCATATTTCTTATTCTTCAAAGGGCAGATTTGAAACAATCGAGTAAAATTATATTTCCCTTCTTATTTCGAACCAAATAATGGAATGGGTGTGGAGAAAATGGTGTATCATTGTTTTTCTGACAAAATTTTGGCCATTTTTACTTATCTGGCTAAATACAGAGACAAATTCTGTGACACAAACTAAAATGAAAATAAGACTACGGTGTAAATTTGTGAAAATGGCAGCACCCTTCCTGTTTTTTTTTTACCTTGTGATACGCAATGATACATTGCACCTAATTAGACCGCTTTTAACCTTAAAGGTATTAGCTAATATTTACCAAAGTTAAAAAAAATCTGAGCAGCATGATTCCCATTGCTACCAGTGTCTTTGATGAGGTCTAAAATGAAGCCCTGAAAAAATTGTATTTCAAAATGATTATTTAGTGCTTTAAAAAAGTGAAAATCGTAAGTTGACCAGATTCACTTGCCCATTTCCTCCCATAGACTTACTGTGTGTACACCTAGGTTAAATACAAACTCGCCCGATTTATTGTTTATTCATGTATAAGTGCCATTGGCAGTGTAACTTTCCAAACTTTTGTATTCTAGGTGTTTATTTGTCGCATTTGAACACTACTATGTAGCTAAGATATCAAAGTTTGACAATTTTTTAAATGAAGCTCCACAATGTTAGCCTATCACGTTAAAATAATGTCTGTTCGTGTTTGCAGTGAGAGAAATGTTCTCTACGCAGATGTAAGCATTGTGCCCAATAAGGTACAGCTATCGTATCAATTTCGTAATGTGTAGAACCAATCATTAGTGTCTTATAAATGGAATACTATTTACATACTGCACTCTGTGATTAGTAGCTTACATCAAATAGATAGCAAACCACGTTCATTATTGAAGGCAATATATCCGTCTTTGTTTTCTTAACAGAATTTATTTTTCTTCTCAATTACTGTATATTTTCAATGATGGTTTCATTTACTAGGTGAAATGGTATCATCATTTACTTCAACATCATATTACCACTTTTATATAATACGTTATCGGTGGCATATTAAAAAAAAATTGTATTTAATAAAGGACAGGTCATGTATCCAATATTTCGAAAAAAATATAAAACTCACACAATTGGCCATTTTGAACGTTCATGTCCTGTATTCGTTTGCCTCCAGAAATCAACGAATGTGAGAGTTTTCCATGTCAAAATGGAGGTACCTGTATGGACATCTTCAATGCTTTTGTTTGCACCTGTGCTCCTGGGTTTACTGGAACATTCTGCACCGAAGGTAAAGACCATGCAATATAACGTATCCTCTCCTATATTTCAAAGGAGAACGTTTGAATGCGAAACACAAGATGTTCTCGAAAGTGTATAGAAAAAACAACATAATAAAAAATTAGTCAAACAAAGAACTACAAAAATTTTGCGTTCTTACTGTTCAAAGGTTTGCTCATTGAATATCAAAGCTTTAACTTTCTTTTAAATTTACTCAACATTCCATTTTGAGTGAAGAAATAGAAGGGTATCAAAACTGTTATGTTATTTATTGTATGATTTTCGAAAAAAAATATTTGCGCCAAGGGCAAAAGATAAATTAAATTAGAATTAAGATACATTTTAAAATCTTTTCATAGGCCATTGTGTTTGTCTGAAAGGAAGTGTCTTAGGCATTATGAACACCAAGCTTTACGATATCATATCAAGATTAAGATCCAAACGAAACACATCATGGTTATATAATGGAACATATATAATTGATTTGTTCTTTGGAAACTATACGCACATCTTCTTACTGAGTAACTTGGTTCTAATTATTAGGTCTATACAATTTACTTATCTTCTCCAGATGTGAATGAATGCAGTTCCAACCCTTGCGAAAATGGTGGTCTGTGTAACAACTTGCAGAATTCGTACACATGTGAATGTCAGGCTGGATATACCGGAGTGAACTGTGAAATGGGTATGTAGGAAACTAATACCGGGCAGCATCACGTAATCTATCCTGGCTTTTGTAAAATCTACTCTCACGGAATGACAGCAAAATAAACATATGACGAGATTTTATTGGATTTGTGACAAAGAATTTAAGTATTTATTTTGACTATCAATCCAGATGAACTGTCTTATTCAAAGATTTAATTAGATCGTGATTTTTACGTTGACTTTCAAAGAATATGAGATGACAAGATCCAATAACCTCGACAACCCGGTTGAATGGAAAGTTAAGGAAAAAATCTGGGATCTTGCCATTTCATCTTTACGCTGACTGCTTTTAGATAATGAGATAATCTAATGGATTTGGGATCGTATAATTCTACTTCCCAGGCTACCAGGTGGACTGGCAAAATGCTAGTTCTGGTCAATATATCTTTTTTTCTGAGAAAATATTTCTTTTCAGCCCATACAATCGATTTTTACAGCGTTGATTTGTTTTAGTCCCATTATCGTATTAGCATTCTTTATTTTATCTTATGATAAAGGCCTACGTGTATGTTATGTAAATGTGAATGCATCATTGCTTTTCTTGAAAAAAGATCGTCAATTCGAATCCTGTTTGAAGCATGTAATTTTTGGTAAGACATTACCTCTCTGTTCTCTATCCTAGTGATGAAGGTAACATTGTTTTAGCAAATTTTTGACAGCACACAAATTTGAAATGTTCAAGTACAAGTTCTTGTTCTTCCTTTTATGCATTTGCATACAGACATCAATGATTGTGCTAGCAATCTGAAAACAAATGGATCATTATGATTGTGTTAAATGAAAAGTGGTTCATTCGTTATTTGTTCCGCAGATATTGATGAATGTGCCAGTCAACCTTGTCAGAATGGCGGGACTTGTCGTGACCTCGTGAATGCATACGTCTGCACTTGTCCAAGTGGCTGGGCTGGACTCCATTGTGAAAACAGTAAGATCAAACGGAGAATTATGATTTAAAATGTATTTTTGTGTGTGTGGGAGTGTGGTTTCATATCCTACAGATACGATAAACATAATATAATGCCTATACATTTTATATCTGAATAATAATTTGTGATTTTTATGCGAGGGTTCCATTCATCAGCTTTCATGAAAACGTATCGTGATTTAATTTAATTGGTGTTCAGGAAACTTAGCGAACTGTCCTCATATAACCGTAATCCTCAAGCGCCAATTCTAGTTACAATGGTAAAATTACTAGTTTGTTTATGGTGATTACCAAATAAAGTTTCATCGTGACTCCGTATTCATTCCTGAGAAATATGCAACAAATATAAAACATATACAACAAACATTATAATTATATGTACACGCATCGTATATAATACACAATATTATCTGTACATGGTTCAGCACAACATGATCTGTATCTTTATGTATACACACATAATTTTCCCAGTTTCAGAAAAGCCATACTCCGAACGTGACACCTCATAGCAGATATTTTCGTAAACATGACTGTCTCTAAATTATATTTACGCTTGCAGATATTGACGAGTGTGCCAGCGCACCGTGTCGCAATGGTGCCACGTGTAACGACGCGGTAAATGGCTTTACGTGCACCTGTCTCCCTGGCTGGACGGGACTATACTGCGAGGCCGACATCAATGAATGCAGCAGTAACCCTTGTGTGAACGGGCAGTGTGGTGATGCCAACAATTTTTACTTCTGTACCTGCGATGCTGGATGGACGGGCACAAATTGCGACATTGGTAAGTTGATATAATCCGCACAAAAACAAGTCGGAGAAAGTCCAGCTTGATTGCCATTGTTTGTTTTCTCGCATATATTTGTTTTTGTCTGTTTTCGTGTGTTTGTGTGTGTATGTATATATTTTTGATATGTTCCCAATACTTATGTGCCCCATTGGTACTGTTACGAACGGTTAATAATGATTGTTAACACATTGTCTGATTCCACATCATAAATCATTATTGACAAATTTGTAATAAACGTGCTATGATAAAAATGGGTAATATCTCTTTTTACAGTGATTTATAAAGTAAATGCTACAACAATTTCATTTTATTACAAAAATGCCTCAATACGTGCTGTGAATGAAAAAAAAAATAAGCCGTAAAGGGTAATATAAAACTGGCATTTTCCATAGTGATTTTATCTATAATAAATTTTTTTTAGCGAAATTTGAATGAATTATTTATATAATTATCTCCAATTTTCATTTAAATATCCACAGACCGAGATTGATTAAAGTTTGAGGAATGGAAGACTAAGAGAAAATGACCAATATGATACCCAATTTTCTTATTTACAGGATTGTTTTGTATTAAAACAGTGAAAACCACTCGAAATTCAGCTACGTTTCACACCCTCTTATACCTACAACTTCGCTAATACTAAAAAAAACCCTTTTCAATCAATCGCGTTTGTTTTGCTTTAAACTCATTTTCCTCATTTTTACCACAGATATCGATGAATGTGCCAGCTTACCTTGTGCTAATGGTGGTACTTGCACTGATCAAGTCAATGGCTACATGTGCACCTGTGCGTCGGGATGGACTGGTGTTAACTGTTTTATTGGTAAGATTAACCCGCCCAGTAATATTTGTTATGTCATAGATATATTCCGAACACACTCTCTAAAACTGTTTCCGTGTGTGTGTGTGTGTGTGTGTGTGTGTGTGTGT
>JZLH01S0164197.1:91676-118512 GCA_001188425.1 Eucidaris tribuloides
TATATCACACTTATTATGTGGAATTTGCATCAAATCAATGGCAGGAAAATCCATCGTTTATCATCATCATCATCTAGTGCGTCAATTGGGGTGTGGTTAATGGTTATGTGCCTCCATCGAATTCTGTCTTGAACATTTAATCTAGCCTCTTCATAACTAAGCCTATACGTTATAATCATGTGTTTATCTTCCATCAGAAATCAACGAGTGTGCCAGCAATCCATGTCAAAATGGAGCCACGTGTAACGATAGAATCAACCTGTACTTCTGTACGTGTCTGCCTGGTTGGACGGGAACCAACTGTGACCAGAGTAAGACTTATTGATGATAAGTTTTCCGATATGAAATTCCGTTTGCATATAAAAGCTATTAATACCCTATGCGGATTATGCTATTTATCTTTTGTTCATAATCTTTAAGTAGTTCGAAATATCAAGATTTTGTTTGTCAGTAGTGTATATTTTTGTATTATTCTAGAAATTTACAATTGTGTGTGGTATTGATTTACCAGCCTTATGTTATATCAAATGATTATTTGTAAAGTGCTTATCAAATTACAATGAGTATGGGCGGTTTAAACATTATCTTAGTTTTAATTTAGACAAGTTATACATATGCAGCCTGTATGACATCTAAACGTAACAGAGAACATTTCGTCTTAGCCAAATACGTCGAGAAAAGTTCTCATTTTACTCGTCAAACTGTTGTGGAATATCATTTACCATTCATTCATTAATTCAATTGCCAGTTACCTAATTGTCTTCTCAAAATCAATCACTTTACGATTCCATCTACTTCAGATATTGATGAATGCAACAGTGCACCTTGTCTAAACGGTGGAGACTGTACCGATTTGGTGAATGGATACACGTGCATGTGTCTTCCTGGTTACATTGGAATCAACTGTGAATATGGTAAGTCGGTCCATGAATCATCTTAACCTTGTCTTGTATGTTTCTCAGTCACACAAGCTATTGTACAGATAAAATTGATATTAAGATAAATGTAGAGTTTAGATTAAATCAGTATGTGTCAGAATTAGAGTAGAATAATTTAGCACATAAGTTAACACTTGTAACCAAAAAATATTGAAAAAATTGATGTACGGTTCTTCCGGTATAATGTACTTTCTTTTTAATTGTTCTCGGTATAATTCGTTATTCTATACCTGAAAGTGATAAGTTCTTATTTTTCATGTTTCTCGTTTAGATATCTACAGATGTACATACTGTTCAGATATATTTCTTTATACTAATTTGAAGTGTATGAGAATAAGAGTAGAATACTTTTGCACTTAATCCATTTACAAATGTAACCAAAGTATATTGAAAAATACATTGTTCTTCTCGGTATCCTTTTAAATTGTTTTTGGTATAATTCGTTACTCTACACCTCAATGTGATGACATCAGAGTTTAAATTGCTTGCTATATACAACAGTACTTGCTCTTCGAATCAAATTTTGAATTTTGATGAAAAAATTTGATGATATTTTTTATATTTTACAGAGGTCGACGAGTGTGCAAGTTCACCATGTAGAAATGGAGGAACGTGCAGTAATGGTATCAACCAATACACCTGTGCTTGTCGGTCCGGTTTCACGGGAACTAATTGTGAACAAGGTAATACATACATACAACGATATTGTCTGATACTAATCATCTTCTAAGAAATTCATCACCAGAGAGATTAATCGCATAAAGACTGCGAGGAACTTTTGGAAATCATTGACGACCTTAAGAAACTCTACACAATTACGATTGGCAAAACCTAGCATTTGTTGAAATTTAGAATTATATATTTCCGTTGTACATTGCAAATATAATTCATTTTACATGAAAGCACATATCTACCATGTTTCAAGTAGTATTTTATAGTCATGTTTGTAAGATATTTTGGCAATACACATTGTGTTTGTTCCTACAGTTTTATTGATAATCAACTGTATAGCTATATACACATACATATCTCTGGGAGCTTACTTATGTAATCATTTCTTTATTGAAAGAAAAAAACATTAATATAATGGCTATAGTATATTGACACACATAAGTTTATGCACATTAATATGTTATGTACTAAATATTTTATACAATTTCCATTATGTGTGTTTTTCTTCGTAATTACAGATATTGATGAATGTGAGAGCAATCCATGTTTAAACGGTGGAATGTGTAACAACAATTTAGATTTCTACACGTGTGATTGCATGGAAGGATGGACGGGCACGAACTGTCAACAAGGTAATTTATAGCTTTCCATATTTTAGCTTTTGAAAGTTGGTGCTTTGTAATGGCTTTAGTATGAATTTTTGGGTAATTTATCCTAGCAACGATTTAATAGTAGGTGACAATATGAAATGTGTCGCATTAACAATAGTATGGGTGTTGTTACGTTATACTTTATTGAGTACTTTTAAACGCCAATGTATATCTTTCAATGGGTTTATTGTTTACCTAAGTTTACTTATTCACTTTTAATAAAACAAAACTATGGTTTTAGATTTTAAGAAGTAGCATATTTAAGTAAACTGTGAGATAACAATTTAGACTATATTCTGAAGTATAAATAATTATGTTAAACGAATGGGGGGGGGGGTAGGGGAATACAGCCCGCTATTAAATTGGTACCATAATGATATCAAATGTGCAATACATTAATAGACACAAGTTGTTACAGGTATGTTTATTGTCATTTTGTGGGCCCTTTTGCCCCCAATTTATCATGTTTTATAACAAGTGTCACTATATCATTCCCTTTCTAGCAATCGACGAATGCGCTAGCAACCCTTGTCTTAACGGAGCAACTTGTGTTGACCTGATAAATAGTTATTCTTGCAACTGTGCCTCCGGATGGGAAGGAACTCGTTGCGAGTTAGGTAAGTAGACATGTATTTTATATCTTCTGTGGAGTAAGACTGCCAACAAGATGTTTCACGATAAAAACTGGTTCCAAAGCCTTCTATTAACAGTGTTAGTCAAAATTAAAAAAGACAAAATAAGCCACACAGGTAACTTGTTCCCAGCCGACATGAGCATTCCATTTTTGTTAAAAGATTTCAATGAGGAAATCTAGAAAGCAACATGTTAGAATAAGAGAAAAGAAATAATGATGCTCGGAGGACTAAAGTCCTCTCGATCGATACACGTTTGGAAATTGCCGTTCAACGCTGACGATCACATTGAAATATTTCGATGTACAATTCTTATCAGAATAGCAAGGGCATATACTGGGGATGGACTGGGACCACGTGCACACAGGCAGAGGAGTCCAACTCCTGGCATGCAAAAAGAAATTTACATACATTTTCTGCTTGCAATAGCTTCAAAACAACAGCTTAGTTCCATCTCCCAAAGATGTGCACCTCCCTATGCCCAAAACAGCCTACACCATTGAATATTCGATAATGTTCAATATGTGTCAGAAATCGTAAATATATAAATCATCTTTATTTCTTGCATCTTGCAAAATATATAAGAAGTATAAATAGTAATAACCCAGGTCCACTGTCACCTTTGAAATGTAAAAGAACATTCAAGATGACAAGAGGCAGGGTATACATATACATGTACATTTACAAACAAAGAAAATATAAAGAACCACACTGGGTACAAAAAACAATGACGATACATAAAGAGACATACAGCATAACAGAAAATAATAATAGTATTTTATGCATGTAGATTATATATTAATTATAGATGATAGTCATTATAATTTTTATAATTTTATGTGTATGTATATATGTACATAAAGAGACCTATATTTACAGTATAACAGAAAATAATAATAGTATTTTATGCATGTAGATTATCATAATAGCTGTATGAATATTACAAAACGTTTTGAGAATACTAATTTAAATTACCATGTTTGAATAAATTTTGAATTATTATCAAATTCGATTGAATGCTTAAATGACATAATGATATTTAATATTATTATTTAATACAAATGCTCCTCGTATAGCTCAATATTAATGATTATATAAATTCGCTTAATAAAATATATTCCAAGTGTTAAAGTTTGGGTACATAATTACTATGACATGTCTATAAATTTGAAAATTGGTTTGATATGACGATGAACGTCTATTTTTTATTGGATTAATAGGGGGAAAATAGTCTACGGGGGTTTATCCAGGAGGGTTCGTCCTTGAACAAAAAATACTGTAGCTTGAGGTGACAGCGAGCTTGCTAAACTGGTTCGTTATGCACTTTGATTTCCTCCTCATCTTCATCAATGAGAGTATTGATTTCAATCTGGTTTTGTTTTCTTTTGATATGAAGCCCCTAGACCCAACTTCTAGACATATCATTTGGCATTTATAGCCTTGTGTTTCTATATCTTTCACCAAGGGAGTGTACTTGTTGAATTTTTGTATGTGGCGGATCTCAATGTTCATCTCAAACGGTACAGTCAATTCCACTATGATTATTTCTTTCGCCCCCGAGAGATATTGCAACAATATCCGGTCTCTGTGAAGTTGGGATAACATCAGGTGGGATTGTGTGGAAGAGCCGATTTCGGAGAGGTCGGCAAACACTTCACGAGTGTAATTTACTGTTTCTAGCATGGAATTGTACAAAAATGAAATGATATTGTCATGTCTCCAGGTGTATCGGCCTTGATCTAGCATTGGTTTGCAGCCGTTCAGAACATGCTGGAGGGTTTGCTTGTTCCCGCATAGTTTACATTTAGCTGATACTCTTTTCCCCCAACGTTGTAGATTTCTAGATGTGGGTAGACAGTCAATGGATGCCCTGACAGCAAAGCTGAGGACCATATATGGGAGGTCATACATGATACCTCTCCATGTCAGGTCCTCTTGCTCAGCCGTCATCAGCTCTAAAAGATTCCCCTGAAGAACTAACGACTTGATTTTATTCTCCCATCGATCATTAAATTCCTCTTTTACAAGCCCTTTGATATTTTTCTATATTCCTGTCCATTTTCCTTTCGGGGTATTTTCGATAGCAGCTTCCACTATTTCAGCTGCTCTTGCGTTACCGTATGATTTTCGACAATAAGTTTGCTCCCTTGATATGCAGGCATCCATTGCTGCTTGAACCCTTTCATCAACACGTATTTTACAAATGTTCCCCTTTAAATGTAGTAACTAGCTTTCCCATGCTTTAACATCTTTGGTGTACTTTTTTTGCTTCAGAATCTAACGAGTGCGCGAGTAATCCCTGCGACAATGGTGGTATCTGCTTCAACCTGTTCGACTCGTTTAGCTGTCAGTGTGTGCCGGGATACACCGGCCTTACGTGCGCGACAGACATCAATGAATGTGGTAGCAACCCGTGTGAGAATGGCGGCCAATGTACCCAGACGATCGACTACTACTCGTGCTCCTGTCTGCCTGGTTATGGCGGGACAAACTGCGAGATAAGTAAGTATTATTTGCTGAATTATTGCTCAAATATGAGCTGTCCTTTACGAATTGAGCTAATTACGTGTATTAAAACATTGCGTATTATACATGCGTTACTGACGCTTTCTGCTAGGTTTGAATGTCTTTGTAGCTATGAACAGAAGAAAGAAACTTATAAAAACAAGCTGACATAATGGAGTAAGCTCTGCTCTTATTCATTTTTCTTTGTGGTGTATAAGTAAGAACAAGAAAAACGAAACTACTGATGCAGCATGAAGATTTAGATGAAGATGCAAGGGCAAAACTGGAAAAAATCTTCACATCTATCATCCCTTTCCAGTGATATAGAGCGAGTATAAATTGTCGCCTATGTATCGTCATGTTGTAAAGAATCATTTTTCACAATTGATTTCATTCCAACAAATTGCTCCATATTTTTCCATTCAAGATATCAACGAATGCGCCAGTAATCCTTGTCGTAACGGTGGAATGTGCACAGACCTCGTCGATTCCTACACCTGTACCTGCCAGAGTGGATGGACTGGAACCCACTGCGAAATAAGTAAGCAGTTAAGAGTACCGAAGTGTGACGTCACTATGGCTCAAAAATATGTGTGGACAATGGCAGAACCAGGTCGTAGCTGGTTGTTTCTACCAACAGAAGAGTTGCACTTGAACTGAGTTATGGTTTGGCTATTGCAGAGACTCCAACCCTAAACACCTCTTAAACGGGAGATTCTCCAGCCCAGACCTTCTAGCAAGCAGGAGACTCTAACTCAATGTGCGCGTAGCCCACATTACTACCGTAAAGCACGAAATTCCTTGAGGCCGGAGGCCATTTTTACGGTTTTAGAAGCTCTCTGGTGCTATCTTAGGCTTATTTTTAAATATAATGACAACACTAAATGAGGTCAAATCCACTGATTTAGATTCATTCCTTTTCAAAAGGTGGTTGGGCTGGAGAAAAAAGGAGAAACACAGCTAGGGCGGGAGAAATTAAAACTCAAGCGGGAGGGCGGGAGATTTTGTGAAAATGGACTTTAAGCGGGAGATCTCCCGCCGAAAACGGGAGAGTTGGAGTATCTGCTATTGTCTATACATATTTCCAAACCAGTTTGACGTCATCACTTCTGCTCCAAAGAAATAAGATCTGTTCTGGTTACACCAAGGAACTTCATGACACATTATGATAACAATTGCCTAAGTGTAAACTATCAAAAACGTTACTTATTCCTGATCTTTAGGCATTCATTCAATACAGAACATTTCGTGGGCTGTAAGCCGGAAGAGAGTTATGCGGGCGTTGACGCGATAGTCTGTATGAAGGGACACATACTGCCCATTAAGTCCTCAACGCTTTAGGACAAAACGCCCCTCTGGCTCTCTACCAACGAGTTATAGTTTATATTCATACTTTATCCATAAAACAGCTTATGCAATTGCAAACAGAGGAAATCATTCATAACAATATTCTTAATGTATGTATATCTTGAATGTTTTTACATTCTTCTCTTGTCATTATTTTTTCATTATTTTCGTTGTTTTTACATTGTACGCAGGTACGGTGCCAGGGTAAAATTTTTGGGAGAGCAAACACTGGTAGAGTGAAAAATGTCAAAAAGACCTCAATTTCGTGAGTTATACTGCAAAACCGCAATGATTTTATGAATTTTAAATTTTAGGGGACCGGCCGTCCTCTCTGCCCCATGTGGCGCCACCCCGTCTGTATGAATACAATAAAAAATCAAAAAGTAAAGAAAAATCCCCAAGAAATAGATAAATTGCATCGATTTTTTATGTCCTTGAGTTCATAATACATTGTGATGATATCCCTATATTTTTTACCTCATCTCCATAATTCTGATATCGTATCCAGGTGCTGATGATTGTGCTGCCAACCCGTGTGAGAATGGAGCGACCTGTCTGGATGGAGTCAATAACTTCACCTGTGTTTGCTTGCCTGGTTACACCGGGAACCTTTGTCAGACAGGTAAATCAACGTTTAAATTCGAGCCAAATCTGATTTTCACTATGATTCCTATAATACGCCTCCTTCAGATGCATCGTGATGAAGATTTCATCTATCATTTATGTTGAGTAGCCGAGTGAATTTTATATAATTTCGCCAAAACATAGTTAAACAATTTTAGCCCTCTCATCTTCAATAATTCAAGGCAAAATGTTGTTTCGAAAAGAGATAACAAGCATGTTGCATCACTTCATAGACTTGGTAGTGATTTTAGATCACAAGTATCCCTTGTTAGATTACGAAATAAAAGGAACGTTTTCCGAATGGAAGAAGAGGGAGGATTATGTAGTCAGCCCATTTATTAATTCATTAATCTGGAATAATTTATGAACTTTCAACTGTATCTGTCGAAGGATTGACTGATATCGATATTATGGTCATCTTTCTACAACTACTGTTGAAAATTTAACGTATTTCCTATTTGCCTCTCATCACCCAGACATAGATGAATGCGCCACCAACCCATGTCAATCAGATGCTACCTGTATGGATTTGATCAATCGGTACAGCTGTGTGTGTGCCCCCGGTTGGACTGGATTCAACTGTGATCAAGGTACACTTGTCGTGTATACTAGGAAGTACGGTATTGAGTATTATTGCCACGTGGTGCATAAGTCATTTGTAGAAATATGTCAACACATAACATAAAAAGAAAAAAACATACATCTGTTTTACCTCTCCGAAGGAAAAATTTAATGTGTTACAGAATCATTAGTACAACAGATAACAAATATGACAAAGAATTATTCGCAACAACAGTTTTAATGTCGTCACTTGCATCTCTGTGTCAGAATATGCAACGTAGAATCCACACATTTTCGTGGTGCAATGGTTCATTTTACGGATAATTTGAGACCCCTTCACCCTAGCTGCAAGACATATTTTGTATAAACCTGATATCATTAAAAGCTTCATGGACTACATTATAAAATTTAAGTGTGGAAGGCAATATGTTTCGATTCAGTTTTTTTAGCAACAAATTTTAAGTTTCGTATTACTTTGTTGTAAAATATATGTTGTTTTAAGAATGTGACCTCATTGTTATGCCATTATGTTTTACTTTAACTGATCAGAGATGGGAATGGCATGGTCCATTCATTTAACTCTGCCACAAAGACCACTCCACTTTTCCCGGCCACCTTTCTAGGTTTACGCACGAGGGCCAGCTTTAAACATGGAGTCTATTAAGTTGAAGCATTTGGTGACTACGGATCTATATATTTTAATAATAATAATAATCCATTTCTTATACATGTATAGTGCATAATCACCGATTATCTCAGTCTCAATGCGCTTGTACATAATTTTGTACATTTTGTACATAATTCATGGACTATGCGACTGAAAGTGTTAAGATCATTATCCTTTGATGAGGAAATGTAAATAGAATGAAAAACTACTTGAATAAGATATAAATGGTTAGATAAGTGAATAATTTGTTTGTTTCAGATATCGATGAATGTGCCAGCAACCCTTGTGTAAATGGAGGAACCTGTAATAACCTTCAGAATGCATTCAGTTGTAACTGCTACTCGGATGGACTGGCATTACATGTCAAGACGGTGAGAATTTATTTATTATTATTTAGTACATCATGATATTTCCTAATTATGACTGTTGTTGTTGTTGCTGTTGTTGTTATTATTAAAGTGATTATTATCTGTGTATTCATAAAGTTTTGAATTTATTAACAACTTAGAATTTAAGAATTGTCAATAGGCACAAGATAGTAACAAAATAATAATAATATTGCATGTCTTTCCTTCAGTTGTAAGGAAAAGCATAACCAACACTTTGTGCAGTTTTAACCTGCATTGTCTTGTTTACAAAGAATTGTGAGAGTCCTCGGTTTCATTTCATATAGGCCTACATGAATATTATTGATTTTGGTGTCAAAGTTAATTAATTAAATCAATTAATTTTACCAATTTATTAATTTGCTAATCAGTAATCTATTTCTTTTTATCTATTATGTATGAAAGGATTTCACGCATGCGTACAATGATAATGATGATGTTCATAATGATGATAATGTTGATGATGATGATGACGACGACGATGGTTGTTATGTTTGTTACTACTAAAAATCGTTTTACATTTTACCATATAGATGTGGACGAATGTTCCAGCAACCCTTGCCTAAACAACGGTGTATGTTTCAACGGACGCAATCTCTATACCTGTTCCTGTCAGCCAGGCTGGACCGGCACAACCTGTGAAATTGGTGAGTCAAATATTCGGTATCTTCTTTTGCAATTGCGAAGATGCGCTTTTTAAGTGTATTTTCAGTAGATTCAAACGCTTGCACCCGAGATGCGTCGCGTTGCCTTGAAACTTTGTGTTATTAATTTCAAAAATGTACGATACAGTGGACTGTAGGTGTATTGCTGAAAGGAATAACAGGTGCATTAAATGTCTTTTTGTTGAGACTCTTTTCCAGAAGATGATACGCCCGGGGACGATATGAATAACTAAAGCAAAAATAAGTATTGGGCGATTCCGTGCCGAAAAGTATGGACATTTCCACAACATTTTATTATCTGCTGTCCAAACAAATGGGGAAAGAAGATTTGTTTTAGTGTCATAATAGCAAAAGACTGTTACAACAATTGGAAATTGGGAGTAATGAAGCATTTCTCCATGAAATATAATGAAGAATAAAATAAAGTGACCCAGAACGATATCTCGAATTTTTGAAAGTAGGCCTATGGTCAGGAGACTGAAAAATTTAAAATTTCTAAATTTTCGGTACGGAATCGTCCTATTTATTAAAGTTTCTCTAATTGGCTACGATCTTGAACCTGTTTTGTAATTTCAAATTATATATTGAATTTATAAGCTCTTTGTTCATTCTCCGGGATTTCAATACAATTATTTTTCGTGGGTCTTGCTCTTCACTAAATAATGTAAATGTCGTCACCAAGGGATTTACTTGCGCATCTGTATCAGTATTACATTTATATTATTTTGTTATTATTGAGAGAAAAACAAGACCGTTGGGAAAACTTGTACAAAACCGACTGTTACAGCAGCTTTAAAAGAACATACAAATAATATGAAATATTTAGGGTGTACCCATGCAAGTACGGATTTTGAAACAGTAAACCACTCCGCCATATCACATTTTTGAATTAATTGAAAGTATGTCGCACATAATAAGAACTAATTGCCAGTTAAACCGAGTTTCAAACACCAAGAAAACATAAATTATCGATATTTGATTGAAATTCATCAAGAGATTACCTTATCCTATCTTTCAGAACTCGACGAATGCATCAGTTTACCTTGTCAGAACGGCGGTACCTGTGTGGATCAAGTCAACAGATATCGGTGTCAATGTCTTACCGGCTGGGCGGGGGTCAACTGCGAGATCGGTACGTTCATATTGTTGTATTTAGCTTTCTCATCTTATCTCTGCCTCTTTATCAGATTCAGTGTTGCATTATTGTGACAAAAAAGATGAATCGTTTGGAAAGTAAGCGTATAACATGAAATTGTTTTTGCTGTACTAGCTGGATTATATTTTGACTGGAGTTGATATGAAACGATTGAAAGAAAGATTTGAATAAAAGAAAATGAAGAAAGGTAGAAAGCAAGCAAAGTGTAAAGAAAGAAATCACTAAATGTATGGTTGTGTAGTAGCTTGTTATTTTTGTAGTATTTTATTTCATCGAATAATACCAATACACAACGTAATAAAAATGCGTAATTAAAAGGTAAAAAGTCAAGAATTAATGAGTGGTGGAGGCCACATTATCAGCATTTCTTAATTTTGTTTGTATTCGGGTATATTTGTCAAATTTGGGCGTAAACGATAGTTATTAATTCTTTTGCCTCTCGGTCTATACATCACTGTATTTTTCTTTAGAATATTCTTTATAATACATCCGTGAAATGTTAATATCTATTTATTTTTTTATGTTTTTGTAATATCGGACAGGTGTTAACGAGTGCTCGAGTAACCCCTGTGTGAACGGAGCCTGTATCGATGGTGTGAACGGCTACACGTGCAGGTGTGATGCAGGATATACGGGCGTCCTCTGCCAAACAGGTTTGTATTTCAATTTCTAGACCAGGAAAGTTGTGTGCCCCGTTATTTCTCGTAAAAGATATGGGGGTATGCGTGCATTACTTTATTTCGACTGAGGGACAGGTCAATTGTCAACTCAAAAAATACAGATTTACACATGAACTGAATTTACCTGAAACAATGGCCGCATACCCTCCTAAATTATGAAGATGGTGACTCCAGAACACATCTAATAAACGATTGTTGCAACCAAATACCAAATGTGCCTCACAAAAAAATGTGTACCATATTTTGTATGAATATCTACATCGTTCAAGAACATTAATTTGCTGCTTTTTCTGTACAACATTGACATGAAAACATTGTATTACATATGAGTTTTTTCATGAATTTGGATTACATTTTCACAAGTATTCTTTTAACCCCTTCTTCTCCTTATTCTCTTTGAGGTTTCTCTTTTCCCCCTTTCTTCTTCATTATCTTCACATTTTCTTTCCTCGTGTGATTTTAAACCAATGTCTCATTTCCTCCTCCTTCCTTTCTCTTACCACCACTCTTTTTGTTTGCTTTCAATTTCTTCTTTGTTCTTTTCAAATGAATCTCTTCCTTATTGTATGTGTTTTTTAGACTAGATGTATGACACAACGATTTTATATGCAGTTTTATTTTCTTAATCATGTCCTGTACGAAGTTCAGTATGTAATATTTCACACGTTTTCTCGTTTTTGTCTTAACCCTGATGAAAATATCGTTTTCTTTCCCCCTTTTTCCTGAGACTAACAAAAAACTTGTAATTTCATTTTCCTCCACAAGATATTGACGAATGTGTCAGTGATCCCTGTGAGAATGGAGCCACCTGTGTGAATGGAAGGAACCAGTATTCGTGCGTCTGTGACGAAGGCTGGCAAGGCATCACATGCTCGATAGGTAAGACGTTCGGGAGTAGTCATTTGATAGTTAGATTTATTAGATATTTAATTAGGTCGTTCATAACAAAAATAAAAAGATTTAGTGATACCATAATTTTGAATGTTTAAAAAAGAATATATGTTCCGAGAAAATGTTAACACACCGTGTGTTACAACACAAACATGTGAATAAATAAATGAGTATATGAGTAAATAAACAAATAGATAAATAAACATACATACCTAAAATTAAGAAAGGAGATCTATGTAACTCTGCCAAACAATGCACACAATGTATTTATACCAGTTGTATTGATATATTCTTATACCACTTGTATTCATATTTTATTTATATATTCATTTATATAAATTCTCTGGCATGTTAACAGTTAACGAATTTGTGCATCAACACTATAGTGTGTATCATTTGTGATGTTATGGTGTATCACACCTATTCTTATATCACGTATCATCCACTATCTATCTTATTATTTCTGACAAACAACAGATGTCAATGAGTGTTCTAGCCAGCCTTGTCAAAACGGAGGAACGTGCAGCAACGATCTCGCCCAATATACATGCACCTGTACGTCTGGTTTCACCGGTGTCAATTGTGAAATCAGTAAGTTTCCAATCTAATCTCTTTAGTCATGATAATTATGAAGGTAATCAGGCATAGTCACGGTTAGGGTGGACGAACTGTTGCTGATCACGCCACCAGGGTACAATATAATGATAAGGAATGCAGCATTCAAATGGTTGAAAGTTAATGACAATATACCCATTCAACATGAGTTATACCGGCGTTACCTTTTTCAGAAGATTGTACTAGAAGTTACAATTGTGGAGTGTTGCTTCTTGTGATTTCATTAAGTTTGCCGTACTCTCATTACTGAATTTAAGGACATATTATGCTAAACACTGAACTTGGAAACGATCAATGTTAGTTTCATAATGATACTGTTTCTCTTTCGCCATACAGATGATCCTTCTTTACCACAGAGGCGATATTCTTTTCTTGCAACTTTTGCTACATAGTTCTTAATCATGTTTTGAAACGCATGCCATTACATTTAAAACATGCTCTTACATTGCTGTTGTTAACTTTGATTAAATCTTTGCGATATAAGAGATATTTGGCGGATTTATCTTGAGATGACACTAACCATATCGTCTATTTTCCTTACAGATATCGATGAATGCAGCAGCCAGCCGTGTCAAAATGGTGGCTTATGCTTCAATGACGGCGCCCAGGCTTACACATGTCAATGTAAACCGGGTTACTACGGAACGCACTGTGAATTCGGTAACTATATTTCCCCTATTCTGGTTAGCACTGAAATTTTAGCCATGTACTGTAATTTGTATTCTTTTAAAATATTTAAGCTTCACTGTTGAGTTACGAATCAACTACAACGTTTTATTCCTCGACGACAATTTAAGTACTACTTTTTAAATATAGGAAGATATTCAAAACTTAAACATGCATTCAGTGTCATGAATTGGGTATGGGAACCAATGATGGGAAGATGATCATGTTATTACACCACCAAGTCTGTTTGCACTGTATTTCGGGAGTTGTCCTCTATTGATTTTTTTTTCAGTGAAAGAGGGTATTTTACCATTTTGCGTCAAATGTGGACGTTTATTCAAGCACTCAAGAGGACGAATAATATCTACACATATGTTTGCTGTTTTGGGGAAGCTAAAATTAAGAACATCATGCTTTGACAGTAATAAAACAGAAAAAATACGATTATTATATTTCTTTAACTTCCTCAAAACTTCTTCCACTCCTTTAGAAATTGTAATCACTATGTTAATATATTGCGACGTACATGTACATAACTTCCCCGTTTTTGTTCAGAAATCTTGGAGTGTTCTCCTAACCCCTGCCTTAATGGAGCAACGTGTATCGAAGGGATTAATTCCTTCCTGTGCCAGTGCGCCCAAGGTTATGCGGGCACGCTGTGCGGTACCAACATCGACGAATGCGAGAGTTTCCCATGTCAAAATGGCGGCGCCTGTCGAGACGGAATCAACGGCTTTACGTGCTCCTGTCCTACCGGGTATTCTGGTGTGAGATGTGAAATAGGTAAGAATTGGACAGACCATTGGCTGTTGCAGTCAAACTTATTATTATCGTCATGCAGTTTGGTTAAAGGTCTTTAGAAAGTTCTCCTATAGACTGTATTTTATGTTTTACATAATTTGATAAACCAAATCTTGTTCTAAACGTATATATGTATATTAAATTTGATCATTTTAAGACACTGCTTTTGCAGTTAAGTTCCTTGAATACATACTTAATAGTACTTATCAAGAATAATAAAAGCAATATAATTAGGAAGTTTAAGTTGAAAAGAAATGTAATAATGGGAATATTCATAGAAAAGATGTCCGATTTATTCTATTATTAAAAAAGAATCATGTTCTCTAAGAATACTTATCAAATAATAATGTCATCAGAATACAATGTTTAATGTTGTTTTGCTTATTTCCATCAGTTAATTGGTGTATTTTTTATTCACTTCTTCTAGATAATGACGAGTGTGCGAGTAATCCCTGTGTTAATTCCGGAACCTGCGTCAACCGAGTTAGCACACATGGTTACGATTGTTACTGCCAACCTGGATTTACCGGTACTCACTGTGAAGTCAGTAAGTTAGTCTCTCTGTTTATACTGTATTTGTTATCAATTAAATAAGTCATTGCAGAACTAAAGTTTTGGACAATAAAAACCTGTAGACCTATCCTCTTTAAAATTCTTGAGGTACAATTACGTACTGTAATAAAATGTATGAGCATAAGTGGTTAAAAATGTTCTGCCCTAATGTGTTTCCCGCAGTCTACGTTGCAGCTATCTCAAGCTGACCCTTTTGATATGCATTTGTATTTAGTTATTCATCGAATTAAAAAACATAAAAAATACATTAATATTTACAAAGACACAAAATGATTTACCGACGAACAACACTGAGAATACATATATGAAAAAAGTGATCGAAAAGTTTAGGATAGCTCATTCAGCTCTGTCTATATAAAGACATGGCTGTTCTACCATGAGGTCCCATGCCAATAATACGTAGGTAGTTACAGTATTTATCAAACGAAATAAAAACAAGATTAAGCATAACAATGCAGTAAATACATTTTTAAAGTTACGGAAATTTAATAACCATAGAGTTTCATGGGAAATTTGGAATAAAGGAATTGAACTTTCTAATAAACGAATTATGACTAATGGAGAGTTTAAAATCAGGTGGGTTTAAAATGTCAGTGGTGTCGTGCAAAATAAACATTACACTTTCTTTTAAACATGTATTGTCAGACAAAGCCTCCTTGCTAGAACTCAAGTGTCTTTAAATGTCCGAACATAGCCTAAAGAGTAAAGAGGTATAGAGTAGTGATAGATTAGTGTTATGTCAAAATAACGCGTAATAACTTACTTCTTAACAGCTCTGATTCATTTCGTTCGTACCAATTCTTTAAACCAACAGACATCAATGAATGTGCGAGTGCCCCGTGTCAGAACGGTGGTATTTGTAATGATGTGGCCAACGGTTACCGCTGTACATGCCCGATGGGGTGGACAGGAACCAACTGTGAAATAGGTAAGTTTAAAGGGAAATAGCATGATTGGAAACAGTCCAAATTTCGTGATGAAACTATTCTAGAATAAAGTACACTTTTCAATGTCTCTTATATGAAAGTTTTATAGGTTCAAATGTTTACTTCTGTGTAAACAATTACCAGGTAAATTCTTTGTTCAGCTTTGTACTGGTTTAATTTCTATCATGGTTATTATTAATTCAGAACTAGCATATTCATGCTCGTTTCTCGTCAATTAATCAAATTTAAAACAGATCCTCCCCGCCGAGTCATTCACTCCAGTTAGTGTATAGAATGGCATATGTGTTAACCCATTTGACTATTGACACATTTACAAGTACTCCTTATTCTGCGATTGCCATTTAAGTGCTTATTTGGATTGGTAGTTCAATTATTACAGGCATATGAGCTCATGTGTGACGGTGTTTGTATCTATTAATTTAACATTCTCACTCCTAGCTCGAAACTGTGTTTCATAATTTGAAATTAATGTAAGAGAGAGTTACCTCAAATTACTTCTCAATGAATAGTATCAAATCTGTACAAAAGGTCGGGTGTTAATTGTTATTTTTACACCCGAATGTAATAATTATGTTGCGATGATAAGCATAGTTCAATAGTTAATCTATCAGAAGATTTAAATCGCGAGATCTCTTTCCACCAATATTATCTAGCAATCGGATGCCGTGTGAACTACACGCTGACGCCGGGGTCGAAGATCGAAATCCACAGTCCAAACTATCCATCGAACTACAACAACAACGAGGATTGCCGCTGGTTTATCCAAGGCATCAACGGACGACCGATACTGATCGATTACAAGGATTTCATCACTGAAAACCGATACGACACTCTCCGGATCGGTGTTGGTTCCGATCCCAACGATGCGGGCACTGTTTTGACCGCCGTGTCCGGACCGATCATGCCGGAAGATTTCTCCACGCAACCGGTGAACCTGTGGATCACTTTCCGCTCGGACAACGAAAAAACCGAGAGAGGATTCTCGCTTGAGATCATAGATTCCGCTTACAGAGGTAAGTGTATATTTTGAATGATACCCAGATGTTTCGTTTTTATTGGGTATTGATGAACGAATATTTGATACATTTAATACCTGATTACAATCATACCAAACAACTAGACAACCCCTAGTTATTAGTAGGAAGACAGTACTGTATGAATAGGTAGAATAAAATACAAATATTAAAGCCATGGAAAAGCTGTTGGTATCATTAAAGAAAACAACTTCTGCTACAACTCTGTGAAACACAAAGGGTTGAAATAAATTTCTAATGGTATTGTGGACAAATCTTGGCTTATTGGAGCCAGTGAGTTTCCCGCCTGTAATCCGATCGCGGTCATGTGTCCGTAGGTTGAACACTTCAAATTTATCTAAATGGGTATATCAAAGAACAAGAAAGCCACTTTAGTGGGAGTTAGCTGTTACGCAATTAAATTGTATTGTAATATTCCTGATGAAGGTGGTTCATGTTTAATACAATAAAAGTGTGATATTAGTATCTGAGTAGATGGACTGCACAACAGGAATGTGGGTATTACTCAAATGCGTTCACAAAATGAATTAATGATTTCTGATATTCAAGCTAATCATAACGATGAACATTCTTGACGAGAATGATGAGTGAGTAGTTAGTAGTAGTTAGTAGGTATAATAATAATTAATAATAATAAAATAATAATATAATTAATAATAATAATTAATAATAATAATAAAATAATAATAATAATACATAATAATGAAATAATCAGATATGATAACACATATCTCATATTTCCGAATAATAAATGAACGGAAATCATTACTGATGTTACCATTTTAATTGCAGCTTTGACGCCGTGTGATGCTAGACCTTGTATCAACGGTGGGACGTGTCAGAATGTCGGCGCCGCCGGTTTTCAATGTTCGTGTACGAGTCTGTGGCGAGGAACGAACTGTGAAACTCCAGCAGGTATGAACTAAAATCTGATTAACATCATGATCCTGTATCTCTCGCCTCTGGCAACCGTGGAATACCAATCTGTTCAGTTTTTTGCCAGTTTCAACAGCTTGATGTTTAAAAAAAAGGCTCATTAAAAGTACCGGAGTGTTCTTATTTTCGTGATGTATTACGTTGTTGAATTTGATTAAAACTTACTACTATAGGGTTTCAAGTTATTAGTCACGTTTAGTGATTCTGCAAAAGATTTAAATGACTGCTTTAAATAAAATTTTCAATACGGTTTCTAGGTGTAAATCAAAGTCCTCGACTTATGTGATGAAATTGATTTCAATCACAATTTTGTGAATAAAATCGAAACATTAATTTGCCATTTACCCACAAAATTACTAACGTTGTAATCGGTCCACTATAGATATTTTAGATAAATAAATCGATTGTGGTTTGTATCTTCCTAGAATCGAACAAATGTGCTTTGAACCCGTGTGCTAATGGAGCTGAGTGCACCAACATGGGCATGGACTACACTTGCACCTGTCCTGTCGGATACACCGGCAAAAACTGTTCCATGGGTAAGTGTGAACGCAACTTTTCTACTAAAAAATAAATGTTTATTACACATTGCATTTACACTCTTTGTGTTAGGGAATTCACGTAGGACAATCAGTGAGATGGTAAGAAATCTAAACATTATCAGTAGGTAGTTGATTTTAATTCTCACTGGGAATTTTCATCAAGAAGACTTCATTAAAATCATTTTTATATGAATGCACTTGTACGATGAAGTAAACAAACTTATTGATGCAATAATTTGTTCATCAACCTGTAAAGTGATTTGCTGTAACGTATAAGCGCTATAAAGCGTCACTTTTGATGGACTAGTTGGACTGGTTACATAGAAATTGCCTGACATTTAAACAATTTCAAGGGCAAGGGCTATAATAAAAACATTTATTTCAAGAAAGAATGTTATAAGAAAACAAAGGTTTCAAGATGTTTTATGTTTTGCTAAAAAGTGTGTCTGCTTTGTATAAGATCATAAAAAGGGGTGCCCCCGGGCTTACATTGTCAAAGGTCTATGTATAATTGGAGGAGGCGGTGATAGTAGTGGTGGTGTTAATGTGGTGATGGAGGGGGGGGGGGTGTCGAGCGGCTAGAAATCCCTGACACCCATGGATTTTGCCTGTACGTTTAAAATATTGTTTTGTTTTCTATTGACAGAAATTAATGAATGTGCCTCCAATCCATGTGAGAATGCCGGCCGCTGCGAGGATCTTATTGGTGGCTACGTGTGCGTCTGCGTTGGTTGTTATTCGGGTGTCAACTGTCAAAATGGTAAGAAAATATATTACACTGCCTTCTAAGTCTTCGATACATAAAGATGAAATAAAGTTTAACAATATAAAATGCATCATTTCTAAACCGCTGTAATGTATTCTGCGTGTTATTGACATTACTAAGTTTGTAAAATAAAAAAGGGAATTGCGAGAAAAAGTGAATTTCATATGAAAAAAAAAGAGAATTGCGAGAAAATGTAAATTTCATAAGAAAGAAGGGAATTGCAAGAAAATGTAAACTTCCTATGAATGCATCATACTACTTTTGTGCTTGTAGTTTGATGTAGCCTAATGGCATTAAAAAAGAATTGTTGCCAACCGTTGATGACTACGGCATGTCAGTATAACGTCAAAAAATAGATCGTGATGGACATCAGAATTTATTGCGCAGGCAAGTTGAGAAAATGCTACATAATCTAGAAGTATTTCAAACATTAGTATAATATTCTATACAGAATTTGGCATAAAAGCGCTTTAATATGTGTTGTTATGTTTATATCTCGTATAGCGCCCACTTCGTCGTCTTGCGTCAGAAACGTTTGTGAAAACGGAGGCGCCTGTTCTTTCTTTGAAGGGCAGTTCACTTGTGACTGTGATGATGGTTATGCCGGGAATTACTGTCAGAATGGTAAGAGATTTCGATCATCAATTCTTAATATTTTGTAGCACTCTTAAAGTGATAGGCTAACATTGTGGAGCTTCAATTTAAAACAATTGTCAAACTTTGATATCTGAGCTACATAGTAGTGTTCAAATGGACAAATAAACACCCTAGAATACAAACGTTTGGAAAGTTACACTACCAATGGCAAGTTATGCATGAATAAACAATTAAAACTCGGGGCGAGTTTTAATAGCCTGGGTGTACACACAGTAAGTCTATGGGAGGAAATGGGCAAGTGAATCTGGTCAACTTATGATTTTCACTTTTTTAAAGCACTAAATAATCATTTTGAAATACAATTTTTTCAGGGCTTCATTTTAAGACCGCATCAAAGACACTGGTAGCATGGGGAATCATGTGGCTCAGATTTTTTTAACTGTGGTAGATGTTAGCCAATACCTTTAATGTCCTTTGCAATGTTCCATTCTAAGTGATTATGCAAAAGAGGATTAAATTACTCAGCTTTGTTCCACGATGGGTCAAGAACAAAATGATGAAAACAAAACGTACAGAGAATGTGCATTATCCTTTATATTGATTATTGTTTCAAGTAATATCAAGCGATAGTTTATTTTAAACTTGTAAATGTTAACTAATAGATTTTGAAATAATTATTATAGCAAATATTGATTTCATATAATGCCTTGTTTCATCAGATATTCATTTGCAGCTGGTCGTTATTTTGAAATTTCGAATTGGGATGTGAATTTTTGATTATTTCCAAGGCCTCGATGTAAACCAGTGTTCCCTGAATGAATACATTTCAATAAATGTACTGCCATACCATCACATAGTAGAAATACATAAAAACTTTTGTGGTATTCCAAGTACAATCAGTCTCAATGTCTACTAAAGAAGTTTCGAGACATGCTTTGGCAATCTCCGAAACCCTATTCGACCTATAAAGCATAGAGATATAACTGCAGAGAAAAACAAAATGGTTAGAGCTTCCAGGCTGATTGATTTGATAATTGATTTGATAATGGTACATGAAGTGGAATGTCTCTTTTCACGATGTACTAATTTATTTTTCCTGACGTTATTAATGCGTTGTATCTCCACCCAGATATTGACAAATGTCGCAGCAATCCTTGCCTCAACAATGGGATCTGTGCCAATGTCAACGACACCTTTGTCTGCGTGTGTCCGACGGGCTTTATGGGAATAACGTGTTCCATCACAGGTAAGGAGCAGTTTCTCCCCTTGGGAGATTTTTAAAGTATTATTTTTTTTAAGGTGCAAACACACACTTGTTCGTGAAATATCAAAACATAATGTACATGTTACTCGTGCTATTAACATACAATAACAGGGGTGAATCCAGAATTTTTCTGGGTGGGTCCTGATTATACCTTTTTCACCTTTTTACAATGAAATAAAATCAAGATGTGATTAAAATGTACCTGATCAATGTTTTTTTTTATTATATCACTGTAAAAAGGCCCTTGTTAACAGGTCTTTGGAAAAACTAGGGACCTTCTGAAATATTTGGTGGGTCACACGACCCTCCCGACTGCCCCTTGCATACACCAATGCATAATAGTAGAGATACCCTGTAACATCTCTTTTCACTTGGAAAAGTAAATGCGTTGAATTTGATATGGTTATTACAAATATTAAGAATTTAACATTTATATGTCTTCCAAATACAGTCACTACTACCTGCGATAGGGGAGACATCAACCCCTGTCAAAATGGAGCCGAGTGTAGTTATATGGATGGCAGGTATGTCTGTTCATGTCCCGCTGGATTCGAAGGCGACTACTGTGAAACAAGTAAGTCTTGCAATACAATCGATTGTTGTTAACGTTATACTTTAATAAATGTTAGTTCGTCTCTGAAAATGTCCACTGTTGAAGAGTTATTATACAAACATGACAAAAGAGTGAGTTTAAAACAGTATTTAGAGTGAATTTGAAGTGAACATGTGTGTATTGCACTCATTTTTGAGTGACCTCATGGATTCACTCAGGCTGTAGATGTCTAAGGTACTAACATGTTAACACTGTAACAACATGACCGCAGAGAGCGTTTTCAACAAAATCAGGAAGTAACAAAAGGAATGAAAGTGAAAATCTTGTTGTGTTACATGTGTACACATTTTTAATAGTGGTTGTTCTATTTTGTTATTATGGTTGATGATGATGATGATGATGATGACGATGATGATGATGATAATGATGATGATACGATGATGACGATGATGATCGTAATGACGGTAATGAGTATAATGTGGATGATGATGATGATTATAATGATGATGATGATAATGAGTATAATAATGGTGATAATGATGATAATAACCTTTATTATGATTAGTATTACGGCTATGACTATTGTTATAATTCATCTGTTTTCCCCATTATCACTCAGATACTGATGATTGTGCTCTACTGCCTTGTCAAAATGACGGCATATGTGAGGATGGTATTGATGATTATGCCTGCTACTGTAGAAGTGGCTTTTCTGGCGATTTCTGTGAAATAGGTGAGCATTCTTACTATTGCAGATGCTGTTGTTATTGCTAGAGCTTCTGGTACCACTACTACTACCTCTGTTGCTGCAGCTGCTGCTACTAGTACTACTACTACTACTACCACCACCACCACCACTATTACTATTGCTACTGCTACTACAACTACTACTACTTCTACTACTACTACTACTACTACTACTACTACTACTACTACTACTACTACTACTACTACTACTACTACTACTACCACCACCAAACTACCACTACTACTGTTACTACTACTGCTACTACTTCTACTACTGCTACTACTACTACTACTACTACTACAACTACTTTTATTATCTGCCATGTTTTCTGCACCACAAATGTTTCTTTGCTGTTGCTTCCATACAATGCTGCATGTATTTGTCACATGCGGATCAATTAATAAAATATAATGTTCACATTGTTGTTTTAATAATAAATATGAGGCTTATTTGTACAGTGTATATTTGATTGATATAATAATTTTTTTGTCACATAACTTAAATTATTATTTGTTTCTTACTAGATGTGGATGAGTGCAGCAGCAACCCGTGTCGTAACGGAGGAACGTGTATCAATGGGATTAACAAGTTTTACTGTCAGTGTCCTGACGGGTATCAGCAGCCGGAATGCTCTTTCCCGATACGTAAGTCTTTGGTTGCGACGTTTCAACTTTATCTAGAGAAGACAATACTACAGAAAGCATTAGTTTGTGGAACACCGTCATAAAATCAGTCTTGAGAATTAAATGAATGGTTTTATTTAAATTTAAAGATATATCATTTCGTAGCAAAACAGATATTAAAATTATATTGTATTTTAACTGAATTTAACTACAACTCTTGACCATATGTATGTCGAGAATTAGTCTATTTTCTATTAATTTTCGTTTATTTGGTATGATTCGTTAACGTAAATGGGCCTGTCCAGAATCAAAGCAATCATATAAACTTATATCAACAAAATAAAAGATGATAGCATGCTATTTTAAATCAGATGTTATACGATATAATTAGCTCTTGTGGATTCAACGGATGAACAATTACTTGTCTTCTCTTTTGTTAGCAAAAATTGTTCTCTTCGATGTAATAAATTTTCAAAACAATATTACATAATATTGAAATGCTACATCAACGATTGGAATGAGTTTATAATATTCATTGATTTTTAAGGTACATTGCAATTCAGTGATGAAAAAATATGTTCTAGTTTTAGTTTCTAGTTCTAGTTTTATGTAACTAAAAACATGCGCATTTTACGATTATTATGACTGATTTTTTGGATAATAGAAGACTAAATTATCTGATAATAATTAACACTTTTAGATCCATAACCGTCAAACTTCATATAGACTTTGCGTGTGATATCCAGCGTACTGGATTGAAAGGGTTAATTATCACTATGCAATATCAATATGATGTAATCCAGGTTTAATAGAGTTGCTATCATTGACTCGATTCTATCATTATCTACAGCCAACCTAGCCAATACGGCGGACGAGACGTATAGGTTCATGGGCGAGCAGATATCTCTAAACCCATGGTTCATTCTACTCATCGTCGCATTATCGTTGGTGGCGTTGTTCTTCTTGATTCTCTTCCTCACCGCGACCCTTTGCGGAAAAGGGCGTAAGACGTAAGTTGTTGTAATGTAACTTTAAATATCAAAACAAATGAATATGCAACTTATTTAGGATACAACAGTGACGTGTTCATTTAAAAGCATGAATTAAACGTAAAATTGTTAGAAAATTCTGAGCTACACAAGCTACACGTGTATAGCGTTTAACGTGAAGTATTTCAAAACGATCATTTAGTGCTTTATGGTGAAAATTTATAAGGGTTCGGTTTCGACATGCAATTGACCCCATATACTCCTGTCCTATAATAATGATTTGACAGGATGCTTATTTCACCTGTGGTACCTTGTCAGTGGCAGCAAAACTTTTAAAAGTTCTAGTGTGTTTATTTGTCCAGTAAAGCACTATTATGTAGCTCAGATATCAAATTTCGACAGATTAGTTACAATGTTATACAATGTCTTAAATTTATATATTTTTAGTATTTACCTCTCATTTGCAACCAACGCCCGGCCCAGTTTAATTCACATTTATAACATTACCTCGTTCGAGACGATTTGATTTCACTATAACACACATTTTCCAAAGACCCCAACACGAGATATGCCGTACTTAGTCTTCAACAGGATTTTGCTGAAGGGATTAGCCAAATGGATTTTACTACACGTGACTTTCTCACACAAGCAGAGTACTACGGTATTAGAACAGCCCATTTGTTTAACCCTTTGTACGTGAATGTTGCAATTTTGCACATTCGTGCAATTAAATTCCACAATTGTAATAATTAGTTTCTCCGTTACATTTGTACTAAAAATCTAAACAATAGCCAATGGCTATAGCAACATCTATAGATTAACTACCAGTATCAATGGTGCAATAAGAAAAGCAAGATTTAAAGAAAATATCAAAATAACAATCGTCATTATCATTCCCTCGGAATTAATTCAGCGTGTAAAGAGTTAAACTTCGCTCGTCAGATACATTCATAGCGGTGATGAATTTATTCTTTTCATGTTTACTACATTTGTGTAATGTTCTGCAACAGAATAAAAGTTAAATAATTCTCCTCTTTGTTTTGCACCGATGACCTGAACTACTGACTTATTGAATAACAACAATATACAGCTTTTATATAGTGCATATTACATTTTAAAGAGATGTCTCTATAGTTCACTTATATAATAAAAAACAAAAAGGGGAAAACAGGTAGAGACGTATATATAGTTTACTGTACTGAGATCAGCAGGCACTTAAGACACAATTTGTGATAGATGCACTTTTAAAGCAGACTGGAATTTCTCAGCAGTATTTACCATCTTAATGTTACAAAAATTATTATTTTCCAAAAACCACATCCTACCATATCTCCCCACTTCCCACATCACTCGTTACCTTGTTAACAATATTTAAAACTCCTTTACAGAGGAGTAATCATTGCTTGATTGGAGTCATATTTGTGTTTATGAATTCCAGGGCACGCTACGACGCTGAGCTAGCCAAGAAAGAGCGAGCGAGAGGAATACCGAACTCACAGCTGGACGATTCCATTCCGATCTTTGACGAGATAGATCGACCCTTGTCACGGGAGAACGACTATGGGTTTATTCCTCCGAACCCCACCGAGTAAGTCCATCGAAATGACGAGTTCACAATGTTTACATTTTGTTGCCCTGTATAAGAATTAGTTTGGGGCACAACAAAAAGAAAATCATCAACTGCAAAAAGGAATTATAATGCTGTATGTGTAAAGAAAGAATTGCTACATACATGTTTAGCCAATTTATCTCGGTCTTAGACATTGACGTTAAAAGTGTTATTTATGCTAGGATCGTGGGGTACTATTTATATCATTATTATCATTGTTATCATTGTTATCATTATCATTATTGCTGTTATTATTGATATTATTATTATTATTATTATTATTATCATTATTATTATTATTATTATTATTAGTAGTAGTAGTAGTAAAGAAATTACACTATACTGTATATCGAACCATCATATCGGATTGCTCATAATTGATAAAAGACGGGTGGATCCAGAAATTTTAAAAAGGGGGAGGCGGGGCCCCTCTTTGGCTGAAAATTGGTGAAAATCCCATCATAAATATATAAAAAAAAGGAACCGGAGGGGGGGGGGACGGCTCTCTGCCACCAGCTGAATCCACCCCTGTATGACCTTTGTTAAACGATTGAATAAATTCATACGCGCAAATACAGTGGTGACCGAAAGTATCGTCACGTTCCGAACGCGTGCAAACGCGATCCCAGAAACGCTATTCGTTTCAATGAACGCAAGGCATGCATCATCGCGTTTGAACATCGTTTCATGAAACGCGTTTCAGTGAACGCGTTTGGAACGTGACGATACTTTCGATCACCACTGTAAATCACAGTAAAAAAAATTTTTTTAGGCAATTAAGGTTGCATTTTTTAACAGTCGCTACTCTCTTAAAAGAAGAGAAAAGAGAATTGAGAATGAGGGAAATTAAGTCCTAGTGATTTTAGTAAATCAACTCCCTTTTTATGGCGTGAATGTAAAGGGATTTCGAGCGAATTTGATTGAATTCTGTTCTTTGTGAAGTAACTGCATGGCGCACTCCAAACATCGGAGTGATCGCGGTGTATTCACTCCTGTAGAACTGAAATTCAGTCTTTCCAGTTTAACCAAAATTCACTCTTCTATTTTTACTCTGAATTCACTCTTTAGGGATCTTGTTTACTCTTCAATGTTTAACGAGTAGATGAAATAGCATGTATCAACTTTTTTCAGTACGTATGATAGGTATTCGCATATTAGTGTTTTTCTTAAAACATGACCAACAATCATTTTCTGATCTA
>JZLH01S0164217.1:6292-27598 GCA_001188425.1 Eucidaris tribuloides
GTCAGCGGCAAGTCAGCGGAAAAAGGCGAGAAAGGCTGAAAGAGAGCGCATCACAAATCAGCAAACGCCATATCCAGTTCCCGTAACCTACCCTACGGGTTAACTGTTGTATTTTCCAGAAAGGTTGAATGACATATTTTGCCTAATTCTGTTGTCAGAAATGGCAAATTAAGTCAATCAGTCACCCAGTTTTCTTTTATTGGCTTCCATTCACACCTTTATTTATGTAGAAGGCCACACATATCCACCAACTGTTACATGAAGCTACATGTATGCAAGCTGAACTCTGCATTGGTATGACACAAAAATCAAGGCATGGGACTACAATCAATTATCTATAAACTTGTGCATGATCTAGCATCAACAAAACTACAATAATGTGGAACCAAGCTACACAAACCAAAGTTCTACTCACATACTGTACTCTAACAAAAAGGCCTTCATCTCCTGTAACCGTAGAGAAGGAAATTGTCAGATTTCAGTCCACATTTGAAGAGAATTGCACCATGACTCTTTCTCCAGCTGTAGGAACTTGACCATTTGCAATTTGTATTGAACTTTCCCGCCAATTCTCTAACTGACAAAATCAGATTATAACCTTGTTGACTTCCTGTAAGCTGCTGCCTGTGGCAGATCTGCGGCACACTGTTCCTGCCGCATACTTCTGTGGCAGACCTGCCGCAGACTGTTCCTGCCGCATACTTCTGTGGCAGACCTGCCGCAGACTGTTCCTGCCGCATACTAGTAAGCGGGAAGTCTGCGGCAAGCTTTTATTCTGCTGCATACTTCAGCTTACTCTTGCCGCAGACTAAAAAGTATGCAGCAGATCTGCGGCAGGTCTGCCGCAGATCTGCCGCATACTTTTCATTTTCTTATGGGAAGTGAGGAATTTGCTTTCATTATGTAAAGCTTGTATTCATTTTCAATAAATCAAACAGTCAAGCAATAAAAGAAGTATTGTACCATTTAAAACTTTGCATGTAGTTTGTTGGGAAAATGTGTGCAATGTGTTACATGTTCATCCTTGATTAGGCATCACAGATTTTACACTGGCATTCTAGAAGGGGTTCAGAATATAGCATTCCTGATCACGATGCCATACCTATTCCGCCTCACGGTAACATTGCCGCATGCATCGGGATGCGCGCCAATAAGCTCTATTCAATACTGGAGAGAGGATTAATGGGCTCTGTGAATGCCCTGCAGAATAGCTGATGCACGGATTAAATCCATATGCAAATTCAATGACTGGCACTATTGTGTAGGGAAAATAGTAGGCCTGAAGCTGGCATCCGGGTAATGATCGCTGGAATGGGCATGTCGGACGCGGCTAGAATGGATAGGTGTTTTAAGGTGCGTGGTCTCGTGGGAAATGGTGATGAATAGAGGTATTCCCGGCTGGGCAGCAGAAGGGGCTTAAAGATAGAAGCTCTGACCACTTCTAGAATGCCAGTGTAAATAATCTTTTGTTTGAATTGCGCTTAGCAAGTCAATTGATTCTTAGTTTATGTGGAAAGTATGTGACAATCGGACGTAATTAACCGAGGCTCAGTGACCTGATGCAGCTGAAAAAGTAAATATTGGGCGTGTAAAAGAAAATTATGCATAAAATGCAGAAGAGGCAATATTCAGACCATTATAATTTGTGCTGAGTGAGAAATATTGCAATCCAGGTTTTGAGGATGATAGAAAATACTGCGTGCTGAAATTTCACTTCTCGTTGACTGAGAGCCAAAAGGGGGTATCTGCTGTACAAAGTACAAGAGCAATAGCGCCCGACCATCTGGTTCTAAGCTGACGTTCTGATTTTGTGATGCCATGTACATGTCTCACAGTCTGATGCCTGATGATGTTATCATGCTGTTCATGAGAGTTAAAATAATTCCATGCACTCTACATCAACTGATTTTTTTCCTTGATACAGGTATTCAAATTTCAACAAGTAAATATATATATGCAAGAAAGAGTATTGATAAAATACAACACTAATGTAAACAGGTAAATAACATTGGTCATTGCTTAGTCGAAGTAGGTCCTCGATCCTAGAATAAACACAACACAAATTCAAATACTTAATTGAAATAGTCTTAAGAAATAAGCGACAATGACCTTGAACAAATACTATGCAACATTACATTAATTTTGCATGTGAGAAACAAATTATATGTGAACATACTGTACAAATATGTAAATACCTACTATAAATTTGTGTCAGTATTGTGTATACTTTATATAACATAAATATATCAGTATTTTGTATAAGATCGGTGTAGATGAAAATGTATATTTTGTACATACTGTACACTGAAATGTAAACATAATCACCTTGAACTTTAAAAATCACTTCTTCCTATTCTGAAAAAAAATATAACTCTTGGGGAAGATTTTTGTTTTGCCAAGTGCATTTCAAATTAAATTGTGTGTATGATGTGAGCTTACTATATATTTGTTTGATTTCCTTTTTGCAGCTGCAGTTTTATTATACTTGCTTTTAACTTAAAGATTGTGTCAGGAATTTGCAAGTCCATTACTTCCCTTCATTATCAACACCAAACGGTAGTTTAGTACTTACAAATGGTGTGTTGAAAGTTTGAGATGTATATGTCATGGATTTGTTGTTTTATGAGAAAAACTAATAATGACATGTTACCAGAATGTTGTTCTTTCCGTGAGTTTAAATTTTGCTCAATTGCGAATCATGGTTATGTGTACCGTCGCAAGACCAGCGGAGCACACTGATTGGTTAAACGGCTAAACTCCGCGCGACCTTCGGCTAACGGCTGATCGGACAATTTTGGAACGGCCCTTGCACATCGACGTCACTGTAAATTTTGAAGTTAAATTGTCCAGATTTTCACCAAAACTATGTATTTTACCCAAAGGTTCAAAGGTCTATATTTATACTAATATTCACATTGTGAATGATTTGAGCTGATTTCATTCATTTTACCGTTTTCTGACGTGCAAATCCCTTACTCTGTCTTTAATGTAACTGTCTTTGTCATGTCAACAAATTTCTAATATATCTGAGAAAAATCCAACAAATTATATTTATATACTAAATGGCTGGAATTGCTACATGAGAGCATCTAAAATATGCAAAGTTATAAAGTATATATTTTTATTGTGTTTTACAATTATAACAAATGATTTTTTAATATACTGTGGTAAATATATTGTGTGATTTGGAATAATCTATGTGTATTGTGCCAACATTTTTATACACTGCCTGAAGATATTCTGGTAATCTCTTGGAATGTATTATTTGTATTTTGTTTGTCTCTCTGTTAGTCTATGCAACTATTTTGTGTTCACCTCATTTGTCTGAACATTAAACTGTCAAACCTGGAATTAGTTTACTCTATGTCATGCTTTGCTGCAAGATAAATTTTGACTTTTGAGGTACCATGGCTATGAAATAACTGGCTGCATTTTAAGATTGGAGCACCATGTGGTAAGACCTTGTTTTCTTGTGTAGTAAGAACCATTGTTCAATCTCAAATAATTATGCATTGTTTACCAAAAATAGCAATTCACATCTTTGGGTCATGGATCCATTTTATGCAAAATAATGAAAATACAACTTAAAAGGCTGTTGTTGTTTATTTGGTGTTTACTACATTTAGAACAGTTACTTCAAAGATTTTACATTGTTTCTTTGTTGCATAATGCACGTCTACTGTTTTATTTGGATTTTATAACTTTACCAAATTCTCAGCAATCACCTGTCAGTCGCTCATTTCTGGCAATGTATTCCAATTTTATGTCTTAATTGTTTCTCACAATTGTGGTGATAATAAACACTTTGAGTTACTGGAATTGTAGGGATATAGGAACATAATCTAAACAAATACAAAAAATTACATAATGGATGTATTACAAGTGTACAACCTAACATTGCTTATCGCTAGCCTTTAGGGGAAAAATGAATTTGAATACATGATATGAATGTTTTATTGATCAAAATCTGATTTTTTTGGGGGGGGGGGGAGTCAGGGTGTTTTTATCATGGTATGGAAACAAATATGACCCTTTTTTCAGATTTTGTTGTATATACTGGACATTGGTGTGGGTCTACATCAAGTTCCTACTGAAGAGGTGTAATACTTCGGATTGTGCATGGGGATAATCCAAACCCAATTTCTTGCATCGTTTAATGTCAATTTTAAATGTTTGTGTCTAAGGCAATGTAATTGTTTTGTTACCAACCAAAGAGTTTTGCATACTATCATAACTAAGCATGAAATGCTGATGTGAATATTATAATAAAGACAAAAAAAAAAAATGATGCACAAAATGATATCTAAATGTTGATTTTATATAGCACTTGATGTGTGAATATTATGGTTGAAATATGCCTGATGTGCACATTCTTAGGGGCATGTTGTAGATTTTGCTTTTGAGTGTGTGATGTATTTGGTTTTGCCCGGACAGCGTTTTGTCATATGTTGTTCATCCACCCTTCAATGCGAGAGCTGCCAGGTTACACAGATTCTGCAGTTTTCCTGAAAATTTACTGATATTCCCACATCCTGTTAAAGGTTAGTGACATGATAGGGAACACTTGAAAATGCCTCAAGAAGCAAATCAGTTGAGATATGTACCAACTTGTACACTAGCTAATGGATCTCCCAGGCTGGGATTTGCCTCTAATGTTGTTACTTAAGGAGAATCAAGCATAAAAATACTAGTATTTAATTTTATCTGGCCAGATAAAAATAAGATCCATAGGGAGTCGCGCAATACCACAAGGGATATTGACATAAGTTATTTTAGAATGAGTAAACGTTTGACTACAAGATTTTCACAGGAGAATCCTAACATATTTTACTTGATTGTAGAGTAGTTTCAGCCCAAGTTGAGGACTACCCCAATCATGTCAGTCTCCGAGAGTGTCTCCGAGAGTAATGATAAACAAAATGTGCTTGGTGTGGTGCATTCAATTTACAAATATCCCACTGATTGCTGTTTAATATCCCTGATTGAGACTCGACAGCTCTGGAATGCCACCATCTTGGGATGGTCACTCCTAAAACCTCAAAGTCAAAAGTATGGTGTGTGTGTGGTGTGGGGGGGGGGGGTGAGGGAGAGACACTGGAACCAAATTTGTCATGGAAATGGGGATCTCTCAAACCAAAGTTTGGAAAGTGGCTATCCTGCACAAAGGATTTCAATAACAGTGAATAAAGGCAGGGCATCTCTTTTGCATGTCTCCAAATTAACATTGTGTAAATACAATGGCATTTAGAAGAAAACGCCATCTGGGAACCTTTAGCGAAAATATAAGAGCTAGAAACTCAGTTTTAGTAGAATTATAGTGACCGTTAAACTCTGATTTGAATTTTGTTCTTGCGAGAAAAAAAATCCTGCCATATAACATACACTAAACGGCTATTGTTTTTCTTTCGCATATTTTAAATTCTAGGTAATTACTGACCTCCAGATTTCACAGACATGTCCTTTATCATTAGCCTAAGGGCATAGGTTATCTTTTCCTGGTCTGCGGGGTTGTTTGCAAATGAGATCCACTGCCTTTAAATGCAGAGGTTTATTGAAAGGCAAGAGTGTAATCTCCATCGAAACTAAAACATGAAATACAAATTTTAAATTGAGGGTCAAATCCATGACAACGTGAGGGCATAGTCTTTATGCATACTGCACAATTTATCAGTATTTGGAAAGTACACATTTTACACACAATTTAGACAAAGACTGATATACCAACATACACATAAATAGACACATACATACATTTATACATACATACACACAAACACAAACATACACACATTCATACATGCACATAAACACAAACAAACACAAACACTTGTAGTAATATATACTAAGTATTTCTTTTTTAATTATGACAATGATATTGGCTTACAGGTCATTACACTTCTGATATACCTCGTTCTTTAATCTATGTTTTATCAAAGAATTGATCACAACATAAAACTGTAGTATTATATTTTACATTTGGTCTTAGAGCAACTTTCATTATGTAACACTCATTTTTTATCTGTTTACCATCCTATCTGCCTATCTGTCTATCTACCTATCTATCTATATTTACCTATCCATCTAAATTTATGACTATCCATCTATTTATTTATCTGCCTATATAACTCCCTGTCTATACCTCTTTATCTATCTATCTATCTATCTATCTATCTATCTATCTATCTATCTATCTATCTATCTATCTATCTATCTATCTATCTACCTATCTACCTATCTATACTGGGTAAACCTTTTACACTGTATTATAAGATGATAAAACACGTACTCATGAATACATTCATTACATTACTAAGGAAAGTTTCGAGTGTATGACAGTAGCACGGTAATTTCTGTGATAAACTTAACGTTGGCCTTTTCAAAGCAAGTAATGATTATGTTCGACATCTTGTATTGGTTACTCCTTTAATCTACAGTCTAATGCAGCCCGTCACATCAACATAAAAAACTAAGCAGTGGGCGTGGTTGTTGTTCTATCATTTCTTTCTAAAAAGAATAAAAAATGGGTCCATATACAAAGAATCAACTTGTGTATATTTCACTTTGTTGAATAATATGAAAGTACGATTTTCATATGCAACTACATCTAGTTAAAATGAAAGTTCGAATTCACAATGATATTAATAGTGTTTTCAATAGAATTTGGGTATTTATTTGTAAATTTCTAACTACATGTAAGTTTGGTCTTGTAAGTTGTCCTCATGCGATGCTTCAGTCGAGGTGTGCAGCTTGGTTGAACGCATTTATGGAGGTACACGCCATGGCTCACCGGTACACGAGGTTCCCAACGGTAGAAGGTACATGCAACCTGTAGCAAATAAAACAAAAGAATAATAACAAAATATATAAAGAGTAAACTCGATGTGAAAGAGAGAATTTCGAGTAAATTATTTTGTAATAAGTATTCACTTTTTTTGGGAGTGGCCATAGGGATGACTCAAAATTCTGGCATAGTCATGCATTTGCTTTAAGAGAGAGAAACAATCGCCATTACCTGTGAAATTGATCAGTCGTACATCAATTCAGTCAGTGTAAAGCCACTGGTTAACATTTACCACAGTGAAAAAAATGTGAGCTACATAATCCTCCATGATCCAAGTGTCTTTGATAAGGTCTAAAAATTAAGCCCTGAAAAAATTGTATTTAGTGCTTTAAAAGAGCAAAAATCGTAACATGACCGATTCACCTGCCCATTTCCTCCCATAGACTTACTGTGTGTAGATCTAGTTTATTTTCTACTCGCCCCAAGTATTAATTGTTTATTCATTCATATCTTGCCAGTGGCAACATAATTTCCAAATTTTTGTACTCTAGGGTGTTTATTTGTCCATTCAAACACTACTATGTAGCTCAGATATCAAAGTTTGACAATTTTTTTAATTGCAGCTCCACAATATTAGCCTGTTAATGATTGTGTTTGTATCTAACTCTTAGCAGCTGGTACTAGGCCATGATACACAATCTAGATGTGCTATTAAATGTTTGTGTGATAGTTAGTGTTAATTAAAGCAATAAAATAATTCTTTAAGAAGCATAATCATGAATTATAAATGTTTGTGTGTGTTTGCTTTTCGTAATATAGAATGGCAATAGACCGTCAGAGCCTTATTTTGGAAAGGTGACGATGTAGGCATAATCTCTTGTTGCATGTAATACATAATAGTGCACTCTCGTTATAAAGTACACCGATAATTATAACAAAATTTTATTACAAAGAAGCAAAATGTCTGGTCCCATATCTTGGATTTCCTTTGCATTCTATTGTTTTGGCAACCCTGATATAAAGAAATTTCGTTATAAAGAAACATATTCGTGGGTCCCAAGGACTTCTTAATAACGAGAGTGCAGATCAATTAAATTTTATGAAGAATATCTATAGCTTTTAACATAAATTAATAGTATTTAAATACTCACCAGTGGTGCGTTCCCTTCTCCACTCACAGAGTATCATCCTGGACTCTGCAGGGACTCAGCGCCCTCTACCTGGACTGGTACAACAGTGCCATCATAGGTTTAAAGGGCGTCCATTCAGGTCTTCCAGCTGTGTGAAAGTTTGCTGGCAGGATGTCGCATCCAGAATGAGATCCACCTGCGCTACTTATACATCAAATTGTTACAGAAAAGGATAAAGAGAAAGAGGGAAGGGAACGAAACAAACGGGTATGGCCAGATGCTGGTGGCCAAGTGTTCTGATTAGAGTTAGTATACTTACCAACATATAAACTATTAAGCTAAAAAAAAGAAGAAGAAGAAGAAACGCGAAGTCTGCCATCCGTAAGCCTGACTCATCTTAAGCGCATCAGGAACGCACCGGGAACTCAATGGGAACGGAACGGGGACGCGACGGGAACGCGACTGGAACTCCTCGGCTCTCCCCGGCTCGCGTGTTGTTCAGCTGGTACGCGGCTTTGGTTCTTTTTTTGGAGTTGCAATATGGAGTGTGTTTTTCTTCAGTTCTTGTTGAATCTATCTGTTTGAAAGCAATACTTACCCCCTGTAAAATTAAGTGTGTTTGTTAACATGAGACAGCAGAAAGATATATTGATGGATGTATTGCATAGTGTGGTGATTATGATTTAAAAAATGTGGATATCGTATGAAGGCGCTCATGAAATATACTTACCAAGATACTTACCGACCGGTTCTTGTAGATACATACATATGGTCTTGTATACTATTATCCACTTGTGTCTGGGTTTTATGAAGTTCGGACTATAATTCTTGAATGTTCCAGCGAGTGCCATAGTTCAGGAACTCCACGAAATTATGTCTTCTTTTCGCCACCAGGATACATTTACCACGTTAGGGTGTCTCATACCCACCAACTGACACACTTTAGTACACAATCGTCAACATCATACATAACATTGATCATCACTTCGACGGAGAGTCAAGTTCACAAAAACACACACGACGAACATCACTCATATAGCCCGTTTATGTTTATGTTGTCATTGTGATGTTGTGTAACATGTATATAATAGTTTGTCTTGTGGTACAGTATAAATCATATCTTGTGTGATCTTGTGTGATCTCTCTTTACAGGAGCTACTCCATTTAACAGAAAGGTGTAACAACTCTTAAACAAGGAAAACAATCACCAAAGTCTTACACATTTCCCGAACTAATTATCAACCAAATTGATATTTTATGCATTTTTTCTTTCAACTGGTGCACCCCTTCGCTGTGCTCATTACACGCGCGGTACGCTTGCACTAAGTTGATAATCACACACAAAATATGGAATTAAAGGTGATTTTAAAATTGATTATGCATAATGCTGGATCGTTGTTCGCGTAAGTGTTCGTTTTTGGTGACTGTTTGCGGTTAAGGTCGAAAAGTGTTTCGCTGCACTCGACAATAATTAAGATAGCCTATCAGCTAGGTCAGAAATTTTGGATGTTACATGAAATATGTAGAGATATGCTCGAGTGATCGTTTACCACTGGGGAAATTATATTTTTTCCTCACCACTATTGATGGACAATAATGCTCGAGAATTTATATCGCCACCATTTAAGGTCGAAGGCGAATTGTATGATTGTTTTTAATCCTCTTGGTACCAATACGACAAACTCCGTAGACTTTGCATGTGATATTTTGGAGGTGGAAGTAAAGGGGTTATCATTTGTTGAGTGCAATCAAAACATTTCTCGGCCTTTTATACTCACTGCTGAGTCGGACCTCGCTGGGTCCGCGGATCGCCGCGCTAGCCCAGCCCGGTCTGTCCCCGTAGTACCGGTTCTGTTGTTCCAGGTACATGTTGAGAGGACTGTAGTACTCGAGCAGGGCCGATATATCGATTTGGTATTGTCGTGTGATCGTGTATAAGACTTCGGTCCAGGAACGACTGCTGCCAAGCTGCATGGCCTCACTGATCGAAATTTATTGAAATGAAATGAAAGATGATATGAAATTTGTTTCAAATAGCCTTTACAATAGTTCACAAGAAAAATGCATTATTAGTTATTCAAAGAAACTCTTTCAACAGACATGACAGCAATTGAACCAAATGCACATTTAGATAAATTCAGGGGCAGCGCCATAGGGGTGCCGGCCGGTCCATAAAATTGTCAAAACATACAGAAAATCATAAGTTTTTGCGGTGTAATTTAGTGAAATTTAGGGATTTTTTTGACATTTTTGCCCTCCTGACATTTTTAACCTGTCGCTGCCCTTGGATTAATTTGCTATCTTAAAATGAATTCATATTTTGCACGAGGATGTATGGAAAACACTATTATACATTTTGTATCTACGTAGTATTTTCGGAAAACAATGATTATGACTCATAATTACATTAAAATGTAGCTCTTCAGTAAATGTCATACTCTGAGTATTCGTCTTGAAACATTCGTCAATCAATTGCAGTAACTCCAATTTCTACCTTACGGAAACTTCTAGCATAATAATACTTTCGGTGTTTATTTTATCAGACCCCAAAATGCAAAATATTGCCGAAAAGAAACAATAAACTTGTTAGAAGTTAGATTGGATACGTTTTCAGTGAGGCATTTGAGACCACCTGTTCTTCAAATGACCGTTAGAGTTTATTGAATATAATTATCTGCATCTGCAGTGTGATATTCATAACCCATAGCCTATATAACTAAATTATATATAAACTTAAAGGATTAAAAGACCTTTCAAGTGTTTGTGTAATCGCTCCTTGGTACGAGGTTTGTCCAAATGAACTTCATTTGTTGCACATGCACAAACTGGAACTCCAAACTCAGGTGACCCAGTCTAGCATGATCCGGCGCTTGTTGGCAATTCATATTTTAGAAAAACTGGCTTTATAAAATAAAATACCCTTCGATCACTGCGCAAAATTAAAGTTATCGTAACTTTTCATATGATTATCCAATTAGTGTGAATTATGTATCAAAATGTAGCCTTTACAATTTTCTATTTAATATTGCAATAATCCAAATTTTGATATCTGCTACCACGTGCCTGTTTTTTTCTAGATCCGGTAACTTAATATAAGAATCAGATGACCATTACAGCACAGTTCCTCCGTCGATAATACTCACGCTAATCGCTGCCCTGCTATCCTGTTACCGTAGAGATTACACGAGTGCAGGGGACCCGTATGCCCGCTAGCCTCACACAAGGACTTCTGGATTTGGAACTTCATGATGAGCCCGACAAAGTACCTTTAAATAAAAAGATAAATAGACAATATTAGATATGACACAATTTTCCATCTTCAATGAGAAATGGTGTGCATGGGGAATTGCATGGGCAACATAAGTACCGTATTATGTGCATGAGTAACTTAAGTATATGTTCTAGTAGTTCTTATAGGCTATGACTGTAATAAACATGGTTCTAAACTTATCCCCATATCGTATCATACAATTCGGCAACATAACACTTAGAACCCAATTATAGTGTTGGTAAATCGTAAAATATGAAATTCTTTGCTCTTCTGTTTTAGATAAACATACATGATCTATCAATTTCCCTGAAAATTGCATGCTCCGAAACCATCCCATTTTTTTTTTTTTTTTTAGAAATTACTGAAAATTTAAAATCTCGGGGGGGGGGGGCGACGTTTCCCACAGATAATGTACATACTGCATCATGTTCTCAGATAATTTAAACAATTGAAATAATTTGTCACTATAAACAATTTTAGAAGGTTTGATGCTGTATATTTTCTGATGTCTTGAATGACAATAGAATACTTTTTGAAACCTTATTAAGCAAATACAAGTACCAGGGAACGAATGTTTTGTTAAGTAAATGTGCTCTTAGCCACCGAAAACTCCTAGAGCTGAGTGTTTTATTGGTTCCCCAGTCCCTGAAAATGGCAATGGTATTGATTGTTCGATAAACAAAATCAACCATTTTCACTACTTTACAAATGCTACTTCTCCCTAAGGTGTTTTGCCCCCCCAAAACCCAAAAAACACACACACACACACACACACACACACACACACACACACACACACACACACACACACACACACACACACACACACACACACACACACACACACACACACACACACACACACACACACACACACACACACACACACACACACACACACACACACACACACACACACACACACACACACACACACACACACACACACACACACACACACACACACACACACACACACACACACACACACACACACACCACACCCACACCCACGGGGGGTGAGTGAATATTTTTCACTGATGGATATATTAACATAATCTGATTCTTGTCACAAATAATATTAATAACATTACCTGCCTTTGTATGGCAATGTTCTATGACTCAAATAGTTTTGCCAGGCGTTTTATCGAAAGATAGAGTCTACCTCGACTACCTGTGAATGATACCAGCATACGTTGCCAACGGAAGCAATGAGATATCAGACAATTTCCGCTTAGATCAAGACCCGCGTTAACCGATATATCACCGACGGTCAAATTGACATACACGGTATCAGAATTATTTAGGACCTAAGGAGTTAATACTTACTTGATATAGGAGACATCGGAAGCCACGTTTAACTCGGAACCAGCATCAAAGTTGAATTCTGTTCGATCCACAGGTGGAACAATACCCTCATATTGCTCCCTGGGTGGGAAAAAAAACAATGGTTTGTATGAGAAATAACATATAGCATAGATAAATGTTGTACACTATAAAAACTACGGTGTCAAACACAACACCAGTTGGTGTTGTGAGAGGACGGCACTAGCAGGTGTTGATACACCATGGAGTTTGTATATAACACCAAATATTGTTAATATAACTAACAGAATAACACCAATGGGTGTTGAACTAACACCGACAGGTGATGAACTAACACCATGAATTAAACATTGGTGTAAATTGCTTGGTGTGGTCCTCTCACAACACCGACTGGTGTAATTTTAACACTACTGTTTTTGCAATGTACTGAAATGAAACTGTCTCATAGACGTATTGAAGATCTGTTAGTGCATTAAATTCGATATCAAAAAGTAGATTTACTTCAAAATAATATTTGTAACATTCTATGTTTTAACATTTCTCATTCCTTATTTTTTTTTCAATTCATGTATTTCGGTGAGTTTATACCTGCTACAGCTCGCATTTAGAATAGAAATAAAGCGATTCCATACTTACTACCTACTTTAAAAACACGTATAAATATTATTTTACATTTTAACACCTTTTTCAAATTTGATAAAAAGTTTGTAGTAATGTAGTTTTCCTCCGGCATAAGTTTGTATAAGTTGCCTTATATTTTTCAACTGTACACTTTGTTAAAATTTCGATGTGTCATTTAAAACGGTCAGTTAAGACTGCCTTTAAATGAAGTGAAATGAAATATTTGACGTCCCATAAGTTAGAAGTCTAATTTAAAGAAATTGTTAAACTCTGATATATATTATAGTGTTTGAATGGACAAAAAACACCTTAGAACGAAAACTTTAGACAGTTATGCTGTCATTAGCAACCTGTATACAGATAAATCATGAATCATTGTCAGGGTGGACAAATATTCTAGGACACGGTCAGTCTGGGGAAAAACTGGAATGGTCGCTCGCTGATTTTCGTTGTTTAAAAACACTAAAAGCCCAAGGATAGTTTTGGTAAAAGGTAAAAAAATGAAATTCTTTGCAATTATGTTTTCTATCAATGCTCCTGAAAATAGCTCGCTCTGAAACTCTCCCATTCTTGAGAAATTACCAAAATGCAAAATGTCGTGAGGGGGGGGGGGGGCGACATTTCCCCATAGCTAGATGTTCTCTTATAATCCAAACATCATAATTTGTCACTATGAACAATTTTGAGTAGGTTTGATGTTGTTTTCAGATGTCTGGTGACTATAGAATACTTTCTGAAAGATTGACGAAAAAGTTGTCTAAATCAACCAAAACTATACTTGGGGTTTAATGATCGTTTTGAACTGGACTTTTGAATCCTTCAATTATTGTAGACCCTATAAGAGACACCAGTAGCATAATGGATCACGTAGCTCAGATTAAAGGGGAATGAAACCCAGACACATTCCTGCATTCAGAGATTACAGAACAATACGAGAAGAATTAGTGAAAGTTTGAACAAATTTTGGTTGAACGGTTCAAGAGTTATGTTTGTTCAAAGTTTATTTGATCCTATGTTATTGGAGGATTTGTTAAATTGGCAGCCCTACAGCTTTTAGACGAAAATGTGAAGAACTCCCCATTGGTTTTGTACATAATTTTTACTTATTCTCACTTTTTATCAATATACTGATTTGCTCTTGCTTGTGTGCAAATAATGTCCTAGCAAAAACGATTCTTACATATTTTTTTTGAAAGAATTTAGATAACTTTCTCAACTGACCTTCAGAAAACTGCAAATTATTAAAAAATTTGTGTCACAAATCCATTAGTGGGAAGTCTCCACACTTTCAATCTGAAAAGTAGGTAGAGTTGCCAATTTTAAGGATCCTCCATAACAAGGATTAAATAAACTTTGAACAATCATAACTCTTGAACCGTTCAACAAATTTCTCAAAACTTTCACTATTTTCCATCTGTTTGTTCTGTACTCCTCTGAATTCAGATAATAGATGTCTGGGTTTCATTCCACCTTTAATTGTTTAACTGGAAACATTGTTTAACGATGCCCTTAACAAATCCTAGGTACAGATAATAGGGAATAACGAACATCAACCACCCCCCCCCCCCCAAAAAAAAATACACGAAGTTCATGTCCGTTAAATGTAAGGAATTGACTGTTCGGTGCAGCATTATTTCAATGTTTCATAATTCGGTGTGTAGTCTGTAGTGACAATGTTACCCGCACCCCATGTTGAAGCTCAGTCATTTAGACCAGTGTTCCATGTGGGATCGAGGGACTGTCGCACACGCATTGATTTGACTAATCACAATCGAGGGGTTGTCACTCACGTATTGGTTTGACCAATCAAATCGAGGGACTGTCACGCAATGGTTTGATTAGTCACAATCGAGGGGCTGTCACTCATGTATTGGTTTGACCAATCAAAATCGAAGGACTGTCTGTCACTCACGCGTTGGTTTGATTAGTCACAATCGAGGGAATGTCACTCATGTATTGGTTTGACCAATCAAAATCGAAGGACTGTCACTCACGCACTAGTTTGACCAATGACAAACAGCGTTGTAAAAAAATTTCCATCCGGAGCTCAATGGTCACCCGAAAGTCAAGGATCAATACTATGTCTACTGCAATACACTTGCATAATTTACAATAAGAGGAAACAGGCCCCTACAAAAAGTTTATCCATAATACACTGAATAAATTCATTCAAATTTAATAAATGTGTAATACCTGATTTGCCACCATTTGGCATTGTACTGGTCCGGTGTGATAGAACCATTAAACACACCCCACCGCCACAGGTCCACGGCATAGGCGTGAGGTAGGAGAGACAGTGTATCCAGAGCAGTCTTCATCATTGCGTTCATCTCAATGTCTAGAATGACAAAATAGGAAATATTAAAGGAAAATGACAAGATATGTTGTAGTCCTCAATTTCGAGCACAATGCTCCCATAATCAGGAATACTGTTTAAAGATTCAGCTGTGAAAATGTCATGGTCATACATTTCCACTTTGTTATACAATTATTATTAAAAAAAAATACCGTGACAGTGAAATTTGTTGTGAAACTTTCTATGGCATCAATTTATAACACGGCTGGAAATTAACTCGGTACTGGTAAATTAATGCTTGTTTCTCCTGAATTAAAAAAAAATCAAGACAAATCCTTCCCGAGCTTGAATATAGACTTTAGCCCGTGTATATATTGGTACATGTTTCAACTCATTTGGTTTTGAGGCTTTTTTGTTTTACTTCTCCTAATCATATCAATTGCACTAGACATGGATAAGGTCCCCCATCCCCCCCCAAGGAACTGATGGTAAAAATGGTTCTAAGACAACAAGCTTCTCAACAATTTACCCCCGGTTTATAGTGGAGCAGATAACCATAACAATCGTTCAGTTGATGATACAAGCATGAAATTTGGCACGAATGTAGATTTAAGGTCGCTCTTTCAGAAAAAGATCCTGGCCACGAAAAATTCCAAGATGGCGGCCATTTTCCAAGATGGCTGCCAGATGACATCATTATGAGATAATCACCAGGTGTTTTGTTGGATGTGTGTCAAAATTGAGTAAAATTTCAACTTTGAACTTTAGAAGCTGAAGGTCACCAAAAGGTCAAAGGTAAAATTCTAGGGTCAATGACCTTTCTGAGCCCAAAGTTAAGTGTTTTGAGCAAGTTTCTATTATGCCCCTATTTGCACAACTGTGACCAAACTTGGGTGTAAGATGTCTCATAGGAAGCTGAAGGTCTCAAAAGGTCAAAGGTCACTGGCAAGGGTCAACGATCTTCTTGAGCCTAATGTTAATTTTTGGGCAAGTTTCTATTATGTCCCATAACTTTGCTCCCGTTTGCACAATTGTGACCAAACTTGGGTGGTAGATGTCACATAGGAAGCTGAAGGTCATCGAAAGGTCAAAGGTCACTGGCAGGGGTCAACGACCTTTTTGAGCCCAATGTTATATTCGGAGGGGGGGGGCAAGTTTTTATTATGTCCCATAACTTTGCCCCCATTTGCACAATTGTGACTAAACTTGGGTGGCAGATGTCTAATAGAGAGCTAATATCACCGAAAGGTCAAAGGTCACTGGTAGGGGTCAATGCCCTTTTTGAACCCAATGTTAACTTTTTTTAAGCAAGTTTCTAGTATGCCCCATACGAAAAATTCGAAGGTGGCGGTCATTTTCCGAGATGGCTGCCAGATGACCACATCATTATGAGATATTTGACAAATTCTTTTGATTGTGGGTCAAAATTGAGTTAAATTTCAAGATTTTTAGACCTTTAACCTTGCCGACAGTGAATATAATTTTAAAAAGCAAATCGGATATGGCAGCTTTTTTTCCAAGATAGCCGCCAAATGCCGATGTCATGCAAACTACACATATCGTCATCGATAGGTCGAGATGTTTGATTGATCCAACTACTTCTGTGTTTTTAGCCACTATGATTCAGAAAAGTATATGAAAACACAGGCATTATTTTGTGTTAACCCTTTATTCAATAAAATAAAAAATAAAAACTGAACAAGGTTACAGTATTTTCCCCAAATGTCTTAATAATCTCATATTCTCTTAATAATCTCTTACAAACTCTCCAAAATGACATAACATAAAGCTGAATAAAATGTATATTCCAGGAATCTAGGTGATCTAGAAATATATTTAAAACAAGCATCCCCCCTCCCCCGCCGTCAATGTGTCTACATTCTTCAACCTTGAACATAAAAGTTAATCGGTCCGCTACATGAAATTAAAAAAACACAAAAGATTTAACACTGATGCAATTAACGTATTAAATCCCCTCCCCCAATTTTCTCAATCCTTGGACATCCTCTCTCCGTTTCCTGAACTCGAAACATCATTGTTAAATTAAGGTTATTTGTTTCCTCCTTTTGAATAAAAAAAACTTTAAAAGTTATCACACTTTCAAAAAAGTCTCTAGTATAAGAAATATGAATATGAAAAGTGTTTCACCCATGGAGATCCACTATTTACCCGACATCCTCATTCCTTATCAACGTAACTGACGTAACAAGGGCCTATCATCCCAACTTTATAATCCAACTCAAAAGTAATAACTAAAACATCATTTTTATCTTAACCTCACTGTCCGAATTGAATGCTAAACTACCCTTTTACCATCCATTGATCAACATCCACCTTGGGTTCCTAGCAAATTTAATCACAGGAGCAGCTGCAGAGCGGAGTGCAGCGTAGTCGACATCATTCCTTTTAACCTTTAGGAAAAGTCTCGGCTTCCTCAACCCGACCATAACAATAGAACTGCCAGCGTTTTTCAAACCCCGAACTTTAATTCTTGCCTTCTGGGCTTCCTATCTTCAGATCTTGCTGTAAACTACTTGTGCTGTTCACCCTTTAACCCAATCCTTGATCTTAGTAATAACATTGACAATGTTAATAAATCGTCTGACTTCAGCAAATTTAATCTCTACTGGCGTAGACCATTTTTTATTTATTTATTTTTTTTGCTAAAGAGGCCACTTTCTTGTTTTCTTGACACGTGAATTAAACTCCGGACGAAATAAATCCACCCAGAAATACAGAAATTAATTTTCTGAAAACAACACAAGACCAGACAAATAGAAAAGTAGCATTCACAGCTGCGTTGTCACTACGGTAATCAAGGAATAAGGTGATCGCCAAAATGTGTTTCGCCCAGTTTCGCATACATACAAACTTGCTAAAAAATGTAACATTGGGCTCAAAAGGTTTTTGACCCCTGCCAGTGACCTTTGACCTATTGGTGACCTCGAGCTTCGTATGAGACATCTACCACTCATGTTCGGTCACAATTGGGCGAAAGGGTCAAAGTTACGGGACATAATGGAAACTTGCTCAAAAACAAATATTGGGCTCAAATGGTCGTTGACCCCTGCCAGTGACCTTTGACCTTTTAGTGACATTTATGCCCCTATGAGACATCTACTATCCAAGTTTGGTCACAGATATGCAAATGAGGGCAAAGTTATGGACCATAATAGAACTTGCTCAAAAACTTAACATTGGGCTCAAACAAAAGGTCATTGACCCCTGCCAAAGACCTTTGACCTTTTGGTGACCTTCAGCTCCATATGAGACAGCACCCGAATTTGGTCACAATTGTGCGATTGCGGGCAACATGATAGAAACTTGCTCAAAAAACCTAACATTGAACTCAAAACGGTCATTGACCCCTGCCAATGGCCTTTGACCTTTCGGTGACCTTTTGCTCTCTATGAGACATCTACCCCCAAGTTCAAAATCGACATTTTACTCAATTTTGACCCACATCCAACAAAAAACTTGGCAAATATCCTATAATTATGTTGTCACCTGGCAGCCATCTTGGAAAATGGCCACCATCTTGGATTTTTTTCGTGGCCAGGATCTTTTTCTGAAAGAGTGACCTTTACTCTATATTTGCACCAAATTTCATACTTGTATCATCAACTGAACGATTATGGCTCAAAATCATTTTTATCTGCTCCACTATTACTACCCGAGACAACTACCCCGAGAACAATTACCCCCGGGAAAAACGTAACCAGTGAAATTACATTCGGATAATCATCCAAAGGCAGTTACCTTTGTGAAAATTACCCACATAAATTACAACTAAAGAGATTTCAACCACGATAGAACTCCATCCATTGGACAATTCATCTTGCACATTTATCCCTACAACACCCCATCCCCGCTCATTAAGTTTGTGATGTTGGTAATTGTCCTGGTGTAATTACCCGGGTTTAAAGTATCGGTGTGGGAAATACTAACATGTATATAGTCGGGATAAAATAGAGAGCTAGCAGCAGTGATGATGTCAAACTGGTTTTGAAATATGTGGGAACGATAGCCATACCAAATAACTCAGTGCAACTGTATATTCCTATTGGTAGAAACAACCAACTACAGTGCGTCTCAAAAAAAAAATGGTCCAATCGGAAATTATTTTTTAATATATAAAAATCATATACAACCTAGTCAAGTTGGGTATTGTCATATAGCTAAAAGAACATACTTTCCAGTGCAATTTATTTCACTTCATTTGGTTGTGTCAATCCTGAGTTATATTGCATTTTCTGCAATGATGCGAAATCGCGTTTGTCCCAGTATACCGTACTGTTATGTGCCGTACATGTGCATGCAGTTTCTGCATGTTCAATTTAGCTGAACGAATAGATTTTTCAGGTTGTACATTTCTGATTTCCTATTATTTGAAGTACAAATGAGGTACATAACTTTGACAAAAGGGCTAAAATTAATGAGATGTGCAGATCATCATGATGTCAGTGTGAATGCAGTCTGCATGGTAAACAGAAGAAATGAACACGTGCAATATCATTTCAGTGCCGAGTAAGGGTCATTTACATTTGCTTTTTTTCTATTTACTAGATAATCAGAAATAAACATATTGAAGGAAAAAAAGGCATTTGTTATTTGTTTTATTATTGATTTTTATAATTCAATTTGTATGAGTTCTGTAAGTAACAATACCACCAAATCAGTTGTCATTATGACCAATAAACAAAAGTGGGACAAACATGATTTTGCCTGACTGCACAAAACTAATCATAATTTTTTACTTATAAAAGGAAATTAAATGGGACTATGTTTATCACAAAGGAAATTTATACCAAATACACTTACCTTCTCCCGATTGGACCATTTTTTTAAACACACTGTACAATGCACTCCACCGGTTCCGCCATTCTCCATACATATTTCTGAACCACAATGACGTCACACTTCGGCACTCTATTATGTTTGGCAATATTGGATTTTTTAACTGGATTTGATATTAACGTATTGGGGAAAAGGGCTTTATTATCATGCCAAAGTAAGTAAGGTTATATGTCAGGCTATAGCCTTGCATATAATTCATTACAAGTTTCGATCATCTATTGTGATTAATAATAGGCCTATATATAGCTGCAATCAGACTTTCTACTATTTATCGGATGGACAATAGTCATTGAAACGTTTATTAGTTTCGGAACTTGTCGTGACAAATTTCCTGAACTCAAGTCAACCTTTAAAATGACTGTGAACTGTCGGCCAACGACCGATGTACAGTCATTATAAAACAGCATCTGATTGCAAGTTATGAAATCCTCGCGTATTCGCTTGCAGGTGTCTTTTACCATTCTGTTCGAAAGGGCAAATATACAACTGTTTTAATGTCAATTTGTACACATATACCCATCTACGAGCACTATATATCAGAAAATTTCTATATCATGCGGTTGCTTGTGTTTTAATCACGAAACAATATTATGACAGGTATGCGCATCAGTAGTGTGTAGTAATGTTATTACCGTTTTATTACGGGGAAATGGAAATCGGACATATATCTTCATTTAGATAATGCAGAGCTGTAAGGGAAATAAAAGAGTGAAGTATGGGCAAATTTTGGTAAAGTATTCATTACTTACGAATTTTCAATATTGTAATCAATTATCGATTCTGTGATGTCAGTATGGACAATTCTCAATTGGTTTTGCGAACACATTTGCACTTGTCCCATACATAATATTATTATTTTTCTATCCATTGTTATTTTGCTCGTTATTCCCTTATGTTTTTTATACATTATGGTGTTGAATGGGTTTACTGATAACATATGCAAATTTATATGATTGACACTTAGTATCAGTATGACGTCAGAGTCTCTATGCCACGTCTACCTACTATGATCATTGTCGGTACT
>JZLH01S0164275.1:4702-22222 GCA_001188425.1 Eucidaris tribuloides
TTTTCTTATTTTTTATTTTAAGATGATTATGCAAATTTATGCATTATATTCATATTTTTTGTCTACTACTCCACTAAAAATAGCTTCTTGAAATGCTAAGTTTTGTGTTTCTCTCTGACATTCCATACATGTTAACAATATTAAAAAAAATTGCTTATAGAATAAATTTCTTATGTATTTTATTGTTTAATTATTTTATTGCATTATCAATTCTGATTATTAGTGACTTTGTTTCTGGGACTACTGTGTACATGTTTTGTTTAGTGATTTATTTTCTCCATTCCCTTCTTTTTTCCCTCATAGATGTATTTTGTTAAACAGGAGCCAGTTCTACCAATGTCCACGCTGGTAATCAACTTCAAGGGTGGTCCTTTAACTGCAGATAGAACTACTCGTATTGGATGTTTGTTATGCACACACCAGCTTCTGCCATATGGGGCTTAGCTGCACGGTTACCATGTTATGGTTTTTGCAGATAGAAGTACCCATGCTGTGGTAAGGACACTTTTTTTTTGTATTCAACAATCCCTTGTACACGTGCATTTTTTTATCCCCCAGGCGTTTCAGCCACTTTAAATGTGCTACTAAAGTCAAAGAATGCCCTAGAACCAACTTAATCGCAACATGTACCAACATAACACCACCAGTATTCAGGCTGGAAGAATACGTTTTGAATGTTTGCATTACGAGACACAGCCATATTTTCCATCATTTTTATATAAGTTATTCTTGAAGAAAAGTTCTTCTTCCAAATCTTGACATTTCTTTTATGTAGAAATGTTTTCATTTTTTATTTTCTGTTCCTGTATGCATTTCTTTCTGACCTCAATGCGCTTTAATGGTAATAAAGGACACTATTAATTGTTATTGTAAATACGATGTTTTACAACTGTACCATGCTTCGAAAGTTGTACTGTTAGCTTTTTGCTGAGATTCTACTATGATGAAAAATTACACTGTTACTTCTCAACAACCTGCGAATGTAAAGCCCAAGTTTAGTTTGGAAACTTGGGGATTTTTTTATTTGAAAGCTGTATACCCAAAAGTCATATCACAGCAGAGTCTGCTCTTGTTGATGAGGTATAACTCATATAACCTCATCACCATACTAAACCCTTTGAATGTATAATGTGAATATAGTCGAAATCTTGCCCCCCCCCCCCCGAGATTATTCATTAATAAAAAAAAAACATATCAGAAGCTGTTATTGTGTGTGATATGACCTATGGGCATAAAGCTTGCAAAATAAAAAAAATCCCTAAAAGTAAACTTGGGCTTTAACGTATATTTAGTGGGGAGGGGGTCAAAATTGACCCCCCTCAACAAATTTTGTGACCATTTTCACCATGCAAAACTTTTGACCGCGTCACTCACTGACTTTTTACTTTCAAGTCTTGCGCATCATTTGAGACCAATTTCGGCAGAAATCAACATACTGTACCTACCGTACGTGACTTTTATTTACATGTGCATGTCAGCCCCAAAATTGCTCAAATTGGTTTAGATCTAGATTTGAGGAGGGTCAACCGTCATATTGCACCCCCCCCCCCCCGGAAAAACCATTCTGAAAAAGTCCAGGTAAAAATAGGGTAAACCCACAACTTGCATTTAAGTGTTTATGTTAATGAGCTGTTGCCAGTACACTGATTGATATACATTATTGCATTTGCATTGTTTACATTATCATAAGATGACAGCCAATTTTCTTAAATGAAACTGTCTAAAAGTTTAGACTCAAGCTGGAGAAATTTGTGTATATCTAACCTTGTCATGGAATATATTATAACTTTTTATTTGAATTTATTTGACAAGAACCACTAGTATGCCACATATAATATACATACAGTATTCACGAATTGTATCCAGTTGTAAATTCCACAGGATGCTTGTTATAAATACCACTGATGTAATTTGAACAAAAACTTGTATACATGTATAACTAATTGTCGGAAAATAGGCATTCATTCATGTATTCCATCGTTTTTTTAACACACACTTAGTAGGATATACATATAAGCAAGTATCATCATGGTCTCAAGGAAGTTCATTATGATAGTTCTACTGTTAAATTTTAGCTAATGTAATTAAGTTGGTATGTAGTTAGCTTTCTTCTTTGTCCTGTGTTTTTTTACTACAACATACATGTACAATGTATGGCATTGCCGGTTCATTATGTATGTTACATAGTTTTTTTTACAGAAAGGAAGAAGCACATTCCTCAATTTGCCAAGGAATGAGAATCATAAGTTGTTGCAAATGCAATCAGGTAGACACTTTAACAGTTCCGCCACCTAAGTATTTATTTGTAATTTTTTGTGCTGTACTCTTCCAGCTTTGCATCCAAATGTTTAAATAATTTAAGTACATGTACTTGTATGTAAATGAGTATTGTAGAATGTAAAGAAAGGAAGAAATCAGTTTATTAAAACTTTCACTTTATTGACATTGCTAACATTCACTGCAACTTTTATTGGTGCATTAGCTAAGTGGAATAAATTTATCTCGGCAATTATCTGATAATTGTGTTGTGTGTGTGTGTGCGTCAAGCAGACACACACACACACACACACAACACACTCACATCTGATTCTAATTTCAAATTGAGTATTCCGATTCCTTTTTTTTATCATGGGTATATATTTGGTTTTAATGTGAATATACATTGTGCAATATTAGAATAATGTATGCATTTATCATTACATGTGTTTATTTTTATGTGGTATATAATGTTTGTGAATCAATCATTTTTAGTCTTTGGACTTTTTGTTGATTTTTTATTAATAAAACCTACATTGAAATTGAAATTAAAATTGAATTGATCTGAGCCTTCATGAATTATGGTTTTGAGGACAGTTTTACACTGTTCACTGTGTGTGTATGAAATATTCAGTGGAAATATTGGAATGTGCAGCCTATATGTATTATGCAGGGTATATAAAAGATTCTCATTTCTTTAACAAACTTGTGATAAAAACATACAACATTTCATACGTAAGAGAAAAGTGATCACTACATGTAATTTGTTTCAAATTCACTATACTGTATTCTAATTTTCCACTGTTCATTTTTATACAATTTGTGTGCAAAGTATCTGTTTCTGCATGCTGTGCTGTTTGAGGTGATGTGAGCTGTGAGTGTTGTCTGTAATGGGGAAATTCAATTTGGCATCCGATGAGCGTGCAAAAGTGTGCCTTGTAGGGTACAATATTGCAACCCTAAACGGGTCGCAGATGTATGCTTAAAAGGGTGCAAATTTGCACCCCATGGGTGCATTTTGAACCCTGTGGGTCAGCGGGAATGAACATAAAGGGTGCAAATGTGCACCCCATGGGTGCAGATGTGTACCCAACAGGGTGCAATATTGTACCCCAAGGGTGCAGAATTGAAACCCATGGGGTGCAAAATTGCACCCTATGTGCATTGCATATGAGTGATGTGTTGCACCCATGGGGTGCAGGGTTGCACCCTATAGCGGTGCAGATTTGAAACCCCTGGGGTGTTTATTTGTTCCCTAGGGTGCTAATTTGCCACCCTGACTGGGGTGCAACTTTGCACCCTTCCGGTGGGGTGCAAAAGTTGCCACCCTATAAGTATAGATATAGCGACAAAGGCTGTGCACCCTATAGGGTGCAAAGTTGAACCCGTATTTTTCTGTGTGTAGAAGATGGTGCGAGAAACTTTTCTGTTTTAATAAAGCGTGAACACTTTCTACCTAATTCGTCAATGATTGTTCCAAGTCACCCTGAATTCGTAATTATTGCTTCGTCAGTTTGTTTTTTTCAGCCACCTTGGCCTCTGGTTCAAACTGTACACCAAAATTAAGTCTTCATTGTGCAAAATTAAGATCTTAGTCAGTTAGTCACACAGGGAAAACTTTTCAAAAGGTACGTAATATTATGCAAGTCAGGCTAGCAGCTACACGTGGCAAAATGGCGTCATAATGGCAACCCAGTAATTTCTATTCACAAAGCTTAGATCGCACTTAAGAAAATCAGATTTAGTTCGTTGTTATCAATTGATGATGTCCCACCATTGCGCAATAAAACTTAAAGACACAGGCCAACATTGTGGAGCTTCAAATTAAAAAAAATGTCAAACTTTGCTATCTGAGCTATACATAGTAGTGTTTGGATGGACAAATAAACACCCTAGAATACAAAAGTTTGGAAATTTATCCTGCCGCTGGCAAGATATGAATGAACAAACAATTAGTACTCGGCCGAGTACAAAATAGTCTAGATCTACACACAGCGAGTCTATGGGAGGAAATGGGCAGGTGATCGTCACTAACGATTTTCACTTTTTTTAAACCCCTTAATAATCATTTGGAAATACAATTTTTTTTCAGGACTTCATTTTAACCGTATCAAAGACACTGTGGTAGCATTGGGAATCAGGTAGCTCAGATTTTTTTAAACTAGGAACAATGTTTACAATGCCTATCAAAAATTACACCAAATGTGGAATAAGTAGTATTACTACTACAGTTATCACAATGCCTTCGTGTTTTATGTCCATTCTCTTCAAAACACACACACAAACTCACACACACACACACACACACACACACACACACACACACACACACACACACAGCACACACACATACACGCGCGCACGCACGCGCTCGCACAGATAAACGCATGACATAGGCAGCTACATTTGAATTAACCTTGCAGTTTATCATTCTAATGTCCAAAGGTTTGTTGAATGTTTGACCAGATAAATTCAATATGATACATGCATATTGTAAGCTTCCCACAGCCCTCCGGAAATAAAAGTACCAGTAACACGCATAACTACACGTCAGTGTATAGAGTAACCACTGGAACCCTTGGTTTCTTTTATTCTGCGACCCAATTTATATTAATATGAAATTCTCACATTACTTGGTTGTTTCTATTGCAATATGGAGCTTATGTTTATTCCAGTCAGGGAATTCACAACACGGTGAGTTTGGTTTTGCCTTTGTTTTTGTTTTTCTTTTAGCTTAAATATTATCCCTTTTTTTGTACTAATTGCGTTAATTATGTTGACTATAGACCTATAGGAAAAGGTTATTTTGATAAACGTGCCATACTACTACTGTATTATACTCGGATAAAGTCAAATTACCTTGTAGAACGGTATAAGCATAAACAGACTTAGTATGCGAATTACAACGTTTTTGTCATCAACGATATCGGCTTTGATGTCGGTAGCATTTAGGTCTATATTGAGTCTTTCCTTTACCATTGAAGATGATAACTTCATCTGTCTTCTCTCCCAGGGTTTCTTGGATACCCTAAAATCGCAATTAATTTCTTCCTTTACATTACTCCTGATCGTCAAGCGCTGAGTTTGTACTTGAAAGTTTCTTTCTGAGATAATGAAATATAATATAATAATAACGTCTTATTTACCAAGGGTAGCAACTTCAGTCATATACACTGCTCTACCACCGGGCCCCGCATAACATAAATATCATTATTACCCTTCTCTGTTCTCGAATGTCGAGCACCTGGCTAGAAAGAAAAGGTCAAAAGGTACCATTTAAAGAGAGTGGTTTGGTATGACCCGGCCGAACACCTGACCTTCCGCACGTGAGGCGGACGCTCTATCCACTAGGCCATCACGCCGGTTCGGATATTACTAATTTCAAGTCGTTTAATTCAGTAGCGTAGCCAGCTTTTTGGTATTGGGGTGGCAAGTCACCCAAATCATCATGTCGTATTCATGTGTCGGTAACGCTCGTCTATCAGGGGATTATCTCATAGATATGAAGTATCGACAAAATATGAATTCCAGAATTTAAAAAAAAACACGGCCAAGGTGCAAATCTACGAATATTATCCGACCCTTTCTATTTGATACTTCTGGCTTGAACTTCGTTTCCTTTTAAAATCTATACAGAAGTCACATGTTTCTTTTCGGAAAACCTTTTTCAATGCCGGTTTGATTACAGTCTCACTGGTGTCCTTTTTACATCCTAGTATTCAACTAATTTTCCCTTCTTTTACTTACGGCATGACATTATGACTGACAATTTGTCGGTAAAAACAACGTTTACGAAGTGTAAGTTAATTTGCGAGCGAGCGGAGCGAACGATTTTGAAAATTATTGCATTTTTACATTAACATTTTTTCAATTTTTGCATTATTTTTGTCATTACTGGGACATTTTGTTGGTACAAGATGACTCTTTTGGTTCTCTTTTCTATTACTGAAGGCATAACGTTATGATAATATGATTGACAAATTACCGGCAAAGCACCATCACCAAAATCTTGATCGTTAGGCAAGCGAGCAGAGCGAGCGAGTTTGAAAAATTTTTGCGTTTTTTTTTCTTGGCTTGCTTGTGTTGGTACTTGACACACTTGTCGGTACGAGATGTCATGGGTGACGGTCTACATGTACTGACAAATGTCAAATGTATCGACAAAACTCGGGAAATGCATTATTGGGTGTTGGCAATTGCCCCAATTTGGCCACGCCAGTGCATCAGTTGGAAAATTGGAAGTTACTGATTAAAGCGTTCTGTTCTTTTTCCTCCTAGACGGTTTTCTAAACTTACATGTTGCTGAAAATGTTGAAAATTTTGTCGGTACAACATGATGTTCGGGTGGGTTAATTTGGAACGTTGTCGATGTAGTGCACTTGACTCTACTATACCGACAACGTTCCAAATGTCATCGGTCAAAGTCATTACAAGGCGGTTTGCTGGATTACCGAGAAACAATGAAGAAAATCACCACTTATGCGAGTGAGCTTGAAAAAAACCCTGATATTTTCATTTAAAAGAATGCAATTTTGAACAATATTTTTGTTGCTTTATGATATGTTTTGTCGGTACAAAATTATTTTTGTCGGTCTGCATTTACCAACGAAATTCTTCGTGTACCGACGAAATTCCAAAAAAAAGCATTATGGGGGAGGGCAACTGCCCCCCGCCCCTCCCCTTGGCTACGCTGATGGTATAATTCTTTTTTGTTGTGATCCATATGGGATCGCGTCGTATACCTGTCGAGAAACCTGCTCCAAGACGCTTCTTCCACCGCAGTTACTGGGATAGCCATGGCGGTTTCCAAAACAAAGGCCATCGTTTGTTCGCGTTTGGATTGTCAGTTCAACTTTCCAACCACAAACCTCTTCTCATGTTGATCCATTTTGTGTAGTGTTCAGACATATTACCTCCGACCATGAGATGACGCGTAAGGCATAAGATCATTCAAAATTCGTTTCATTTGTTTTCTTTTTTCACCCTAATAATGAAAAGAATATACAAAACAAGCAAATAATTTATTATCGCGTCACAAAATACAATTACATTAACATCAATGACGAAAAGGGGGAAGTGGAAGGAAAACAAGAAGAAAGGAATCGGTCCTTATAAACTTGTGACATTTCCTTCCTTGTGACAGGAAATGTAGGTGAAGTTCGTCTTGTTGGAAGCCACATAGAATACCAAGGCCGAGTGGAGATCATTAACAACAATGAGTGGGGCACCGTTTGTGATGATTTCTGGGATATTACTGATGCTAACGTGGTTTGTCGACAACTTGGCTACGCGGGGGCAACCTCGGCTCCAGGAGGTGGGTATTTCGGCGAAGGAAGCAGCGATCAACCCATCTATTTAGATGATGTCGGTTGTCTGGGAGAGGAATTAAGTCTCGCAGAATGCTTCAACGATGGGTGGGAAGTCAACAATTGCGTGCATGGTGAAGATGCAGGAGTGATTTGTTCTAATGGTATGTAAAACCGGCGTGAGGGTAACCTTAATTGCTAACATTATCCCATTATAGAAACATAAGAATACATAACTCTACCCGCAAAGTCTAACTAATTCAGAGTATCATTTCTGAAAATTCCTAGATAGGGATATATGTTAACAATAGATATATTAATGTCATATATTTTAACTTATTTAACTTGAAACAATTAAATCAATAATCAGACATCTCTATTTCTCCCACAAGTTTATTTTGTACTTGAGTTATTCGTTGTGATTTGATCAAAGAGAGATTTGAATGTAAATGAGTTTTTAAATCTAGTTTTTAAATTATATTACATTTATCAAATTCTTACCATAAATCAGATGGTTATATTCAGTGTAGGCCTAGATATGACGGGGTCAAGCATCAAGATTGATAATCGTTAATGATATTTTGTTCAGTGCAGGTACTACGTTTATGATCAACCTATTTACTCTGTTCACATTTTTAATTAATTGGTGATTCAACCCATCATACTGATTTCAGGTACTGAGGGTGATGTCCGTCTTGTAGGAGGTGAAGTACCATCCGAAGGCCGTGTAGAGATCTATTACAACAACACGTGGGGAACTGTCTGTAGTGACAATTGGGACCTGATCGATGCTAGCGTTGTGTGCCGTCAGCTTGGCTATCCGATAGCAATCTCGGCACCACAATATGCACGTTTTGGAGAAGGGGCCTCTGATCAACCGATCTTGCTTAACGACGTTAGATGCCGGGGAAACGAGTCGACACTAACAGGCTGCTCAAGTTTAGGGTGGAGGATTCACAATTGTGGTCACGGCAAAGACGTGGGAGTTGTATGCAAACACGGTATGTAGAAGACACCTGAAAGTGTGAGTTATTTTATTCGAAAGTGGTTCGTTATCATTCGAGACTGCACATACAATAAACAATCCTGATTTTCTTTATAATTCTTTGATTAATATTGCTTTTCCTTAATATATATAAAAAGTAAGATACTTCTTGTTCATCACAAATGTGGATTTAATGAAAGCAGGACTGTGTGTGTACGAAGCCATTATTGAAAGTTTAGAAATTTTACTCGCCAACAAATGTATATCAACGTTTTTATTTAATCCCCGTGTCACCCTCTCTGCTTCAAAGCTGCCGTGTCTTCAATAGAGTAACTCTTCTTTGCGTTTGCCCTTAAATCTCCCCATAAGATTGTACTGATGTTCTGAAGGTTTAATATTTGGTTAAACTGTCCGTCTTTTGAAGATTTCCTTCAACCTTTGGTATGACCCTCGCCCTCTAATCAAGCATGTTTATTCATTATGCCCTACCCATTTTTGCCCCTCTTTGCAGGCCTTGGTCAATTTATGCTCTTGTCCGTCATTTTCCTAGTACTCGAGGTAATGGCTCCGTGTAAATGTAATATACGCATCAAGTAGGGTACTTATGTTTTTGTTTTTGTTTTGTTTTTTTCTGAAGATCATAGTGTGGAAGGTCTTGTTCCAGAATCTGGCGGCTGTCATGTTTGCACGGCCTTTCTGCATTTCGTTTTTGTTAGTGTGCGTTTTCAACCATTGCCGTTATTAGCTGTATAAAAGCAATATGTGATGAATGTATTTCGGTTTAGAAACATGTCATGTACTTGCAGAGTGTCATATTACAACTGTTTTCATTCAGATGTTAACGTTAGTGAAAGGGGATCACTTATCACATGTTGGTGCTTCAAAAGTCACTATAAACGTCATGGTATTAAACTTAGCACGGTATGCCTACATCTTCAAATAGTGATATCAGCATAGGTACAATTTTAACATAAATATAAGTAGGACATTATTGAATGTTTTTTCTTGATGAAACTAATATATTGGATTGTCTAAACTAACTGGCACACAACCACATTATCCTGTCAAAGATGTTTCAAAACCCGTCCCTCTTGGTATACTTTGATAAAATTTGCACTTTGGACTGTGAAAAGTATACAATCATATACGAGTTGTTTTTAAAAGAAATCAAATTATCAGTATCAAATCTATACTAAAACAAATATATAGTGTGCACTAAATACACACTATTTAAAGGTAAATTACATGATTGAGGAGAGTCTTTAACTTTGGGTAAAACTATGCTAGAATGTTTTTCCCCACCTCATGTGCAATATTACAATCATTGATTCAATACTCAAGAGAGATCATTGGTGTAGGTATAATTTTCATGTTATCTCTTTGACCAATTACTTTATATTGTGTACTGTACTTTTAATTCAAATATGAAAGTAAACTTAGCAGTTTTAGTTCTTAAACTATTGTCAGGTATATTATATTTTTATGGCATGTGTATTACATTTACATTATTTGATTTCTTTTATATATATATATGCATGAATAAAACCGAAGCGAATTGATTTGATTGAATTGAATGAATTCAATAAAATCAAGTAAACTATGTAAGGATTCTAGTGTGAAACTTTTGTAGTTAAAAGTTGACTTATTTAACAGAATTACCTTCAGTATGCCTTGTGACAGAAAAATTTGTTGTGTAGCTTTCTATGGGATTAATTCTCTAGAGACACGAGAGAGACACGGTACTGTTTTTTATGTTCGATTCTCCTTAAGTAAACGAATGCAATACAAATCCCTCCACCTGGTATAACTTTCAACCAGTTCGGTTCTAGAGGTTTTGTATTCCTCCCAATCATGTCACTGTCTTTTAAGTTTAAGGATGTGCACTCATCAGACTATGACTCACAAAATGAACTTACTTTCCGTCTTTGAACCACCAAACATCTCTTTGTCTTTGTTCATTACCATTCTACTAAATATTGTGATTTTAATACGTACCCTACAGTACATCTTTATGTCAAAAAGAGAGTATATCAATGGGACAAATAATCTAAACATGATTTACTTTGTTATTTTATGATCTCTGTGGATGAATGTGTCCCTTTCTAACAATTAAACAGTCAACTACCTCATGCAAGTTTAATGCGCTTATATCACAAATGGCATGGTGTACGACTTAATCTTAAATACCTCGTATACACGACCTCCAAGTTGCCTTTGAGGTTCCCTACCTTTGATTCCAAATGGCAGCCGCAAAGTCACTCAGTGTAGAGGGGGGGGGTGGACGACGACCAAAAAATGGCGGCCAAAAAGAAAATTCCGCCCCCCCCCCCCCCAAAAAAAAAAAATACATTTCTTCTTTTTTGTGGAGGGATTTAAGGGGCGCCCACCCTCTCCACCCCTGGATGCGCCCCTATAAAGTGTATTTGTCTTTATAAATGTGATCTTGGAAGATCCTAGAAGATACGTAGGAGGTATGTTTGACATATGTCTTTAGCTATAGCCACAGTTACACAATTCTTCAAATGGTTAATATTTGATGCTAAACATGTTACAGTTATCTGGCGAATTGGGTTTGAAAATGTGGCGTGGCATACAATTTCACAAGTTTTTGACCTCATATATCTTAACGTGACCTTTGACAAACAAAGATTAGCTTTATCATTTTGAAATTACTTATATTTATTTTCCATATCACAAGAGCTGTGATATACATGTAATACCACATATGACTTGCTTTTCCCCAAAGCACATCTGCTATAACTTAAATATGGCCAGAATGGGGCCTGGCTTAAAACGTGAAAGAAAAAATTACGAAAAAATAAAGTAGCCCCGGAGTGGCCCCCGTGCAATTCAGAGCTTAGACATCCTCATCTATCAGTTCCAGATCCCCACCCCCACCCCCCCCCACCCCCAAAAAAAAAGATATCGCACGAATACACTACTTGACGGTTATGTCAAGATTTGCCTTAATTGACTACAGCATATGTTTTAACATTTTCCCGTTGATAGTCAATTTTCTCCATCCTTTCTGCTTACTCCGGAGTCCAGTCTGCTGACGAAGGGCACTCATTGCCAATTCTATCACTTTTTCACTGTGGTTACAATCTTAAATATGGAATAACCGGAGTCTGATGAAAGTTTAGTTTGTAATTGCTACAACTATCTTAGTTCGCATGTCTTTTCAGTACTTGCTTCCTCTGTTTGGATGGTTCCCGAGTATTTAAATATGATGCGTTCTTTAACCATTTCTCCATTAAGCTTGACTTGTCATGCACTAAACGCTGCCACGTATAGCGTGTATTGAGGGTCCATTTTCACTTTCAAAGGTGTTATGTATCAAGGCTTCAGATAAAACTATACAATTTCTAAATGTGTGATCCAAATATGTATATATATATATATTTATATAGAATGTGGGTATATGTTTTCATTTCACACACGCACACAGACACAGACACAGACACAGACACATAAACACACAGACACAGACACACACACACACACATACACGCACACACACACACACACACACACATACACACCTACACACACACACACACACACATACAAAATCTGTGATAAAATCTCAAGTTTGTGTGAAAATTCCCAATATAATTACAATAGATTTATAAGTGATTTGAGTTACATGCCTCTACTATTTAAATGCAATAATAATTTAAACTATTGCCACACTTAATTTGTTCTTGCGGAAAAACAAAAACAGTTTTACCAGCGCAAAATTACACCAGCGACACGTTAAGACTGCTGAATTATTCTTGTCTTCATCCCTTTGGTTTGTTTGTTGTTACTTTTTGTTGTTAATCTTTCGGCACTTTCATTGATCCTGCACTTTTACTTCTTCCACTGCTAGCCTTCATATTATTTCTACTGATGCAGTTTGGTCATCAGAAAGTTTATATGCAAAAATGAGAACGAAATGCAATAAATAATAGTTTCTTTTTTTAGTAAAGTCATTTTGTTTAACTTGTTAATCAGATATACTGGATAAGAAATGGCTCTTAATGTGTTTTTGTTTAATCAGATGAGTTAGTTGACCTATTAAGACACCCGAAAGAGGAATTACGAAATGCGTGAATTCAGTTGCTCTACTATGGCAGATGGATGGATATAGGGAAGGCAAATTATCAGTTAAATCAAAACTTTGAACATTATTTTTTTATTTACTATCCAAAATTTATCAATTTTTCAATGCAGGGTTCTTTAAAATGTTCTACACGCACGGAATTCCCGTTATTAAATTGAACGTTTCATTAAACCTTTATGATCGTAGCAAGGGAAGGTGAAGTCCGTGTTGACTGGAGCGTGTTCCATGGAGGCCGAGTTGAGATTTATCACAACAAAGAATGGGGAACCGTTTGTGGTATTTCCTGGGACTACGATGACGCAGGGGTGGTTTGCGGGCAATTGGGGTATACCATGGGTACCTCAATCGTGCTTTACGATCCAGGTGACTTCGACAAACCAGTATTTCTAGATGGCGTCGATTGCAATGGACGTGAAGCAAGGCTTGTCGACTGCTCCAACATTAATTGGGACCCCACATCTTGTTCCCATTGGTATGACGCGGGCGTCTCGTGTTGGTCAGAAGGTACCTTCTTACTTAAAAAAAAATGTTATTTTTTTTTCATTGATAAACAGGTGGATGGATAGTTTGCCCGAGGTTTGCAGGTTTGTCCGGTATGACAAAAACAAGACTATGCAAATTGAATTCCAACCATCATACACTTTAGAAATAATCAGTAGAATCGTTCCTCGATGGTCACATAAAGAAAACCTCCATTAATGTGTATACATTAGTGAAGTGGTCTTTCGTAACTCCCATGACAGGAAATGCTTCCCCTGTCACGCGTAATATTTTAATACATTATACGAAACCAGCCTTTGTGCTCCCGTGAAATTAATAGACTGTATACATACAAAAACACTTTGCTAAACATCCTTTTAAAGCCAGAGATGGATTTTCAAGCAATTTGCATTTTTCGATGCATAACATTTTGCTTGTGTTCAAACCGTTTGCTTGTCATTCGTGAGCAATTCCTAAAGGTCTCCACAACCATACAATGGCAACGTCAAGGCGGTGCGAACACTAACAAAGGCCAGACCCGCACGAGTCGAATACGCCTTCACATCTCGCGGTACATGAAGGCTTATGCCGAAAGGGTGGGTGATGTCGCGTTTGGGTGTGTTGACGTTAGCGCGAAGATTCGTCCAAAGCCCCCCCCCGGTTTGGTCGAAAGGGTGCGTCGGGAGCGCCACGTCGCGTCGCGTTGACTGGAACGCGACCTTCGTCCAAACGGCCCCCCCCGGTTTAGCCGATAGGGTGTGTTTTATGATAATAATAAATATAGGGTTTATTTTCAGTGTTTATTTATTCTCAAATAAACAAAACTGTTTTATATAATTTTTTGTCAAACATTGCCAATTTGCACGTAAAATAGTGGATTTTCAATCATTTAAAGCATTGCCAATTTCAGGATTTCTTATTTCTTTTGGAAATAAATCCTGCGATTGACTCGTTCATTGCACTTTTCGGTGTATGGGTTAAATAATGATATTCGTATAATGAAAATAATGTATAACTAATAATAATAATAATAATAATAATAATAATAATAATAATAATAATAATAATAATAAAATACCCAGATACCCACCCTTGCAATAAGCCACTTGGCGGCAATTTTCACTCCAAATTCATTTCTATAAATTCACTCTTTGGAGACAAAATTTCAACCATTTTTACAGAGTACATACAAACAACACGCACACATAAACAACAGACACATCTCACAAAATATACTGAGGCAGGGTCTGAAGTGTAAAATATAGTAAGGTAGGGTCTGAAGAGTTAAACTTTGTGAATGCTGACCCGACATCAATTTTGGCTTTGCCCTTCTAGGACACATCTGCCGTAAGTTTTATAATTTAGGGGACACCAACTATCTCCAGGTATACATAGTCACATAAAATGTCAGTTGTGAAGAAATACGAATGTTTTCCTTTGTAATAATACACACCTGCAAAGTATAAAACAGTTTCGTTTATTTGAAAATAAATAAACACTGAAAATAAACCCTATATTTATTATTACTATAAAACACACCCTTTCGGCCAAACCGGGGAGGGGAGGCTTTGGACGAAAGGTCGCGTTCCAGTCAACGCGACGCGACGTGGCGCTCCCGACGCACCCTTTCGGCCAAACCGGGGGGGGGGGGCTTTGGACGAATCTTCGCGTTAACGTCAACACACCCTAACGCGACATCACCCACCCTTTTGGCATAAGCCGTAGATAAATACATTTTGAAAGACGCAACGTGCCTCCAGGATTGAGTTCATCTTTAATGCCCTTCTTGAAATATTTTCCCCAGATTTTTTTCTTGATATACCAGAAAAAGTATTTCTTGATTTATTCTCCTTTTGTGCAGCTAAGCTATGGTTTGGTTTAATTACAAGCATGGGCATGTTTTAAACTCAAATGTCGTAATCAAGCAAAAGCGCTCAAGCTGGTATTGAGGAGCTTGCAAAAACCCAAGCAAATGCTTGTCAGAACAAGGAAACTGTTCTTTTTTATGCATACGTTTTTAAGCAAATTCTTTCACCTGTAAGCAAGTAATTCTGCCTGTTTGCAGGCATTTGCTTATCGCAGTGCACTCGGATTTCACGGTAAGCAACAGATTATGCAAACATATTTAAGCTACTGCTTGAGCTTGATTTTTTTGTACCACCAATTGCTGGTGCTTGAAGCAATTCCTACAAGAAATTGCTACTTTTTATGCATACGGCCCAATAGCAATAGACAATGGACCGTATGACATTCGAGTTTAAAACATGTCCATGCTCGTATTTAGACCAAACCAAAGCTGCACAAAAGGAGGATAAATCAAGAAACACTATTTCTGGTATATCAAGAAAAATTTGAGGGAAAATATTTCAGGAAGGGGGTTAAAGATTAAACTCAATCCTGGAGGTACGTTGCGTCTTTCAAAATGTAATTATGTACGTTGACCGCGTGTTGTGAAGATGGGAGGCTTCTTCCCATATACGTATTCGACTCGTGCGGATCTGGCCTTTGTTGTTGTTCGCACCGCCGTGACGTTGCAATTGTATGGTTGTGGAGACCTTGTAGAAATTGCTCACGAATGGCAAGAAAACGGTTTGAACATAAGCAAAATGTTATGTATACGAAAAAGGGCAATACCTTGAAATCCATCTTTGGCTTGTAAGATGTTAGCAAGTGTTTTATAGTATACGGTCTATTACTTTCATGGGAGCACAAAGGCGGGTTTCGTATAATGTAATAAAATATAACGCGTGAGAGGAGAATAAGCGTTTCCTGTCGTGGGAGTTACGAAAGATCACTTCGCTAATGTATACAAATTTATGGATGTTTCTTTATGTAACCATCGAGGAACGATTCTACTGATTATTTCTGGAGTGTATGATGGTTGGAATCAATTTGCATATTCTTGTTTTTGTCATAAAGGACAAACCTGCAAACCTCAGGCAAACTATCAGGTTGTCAAGAACAACCTTTGTTTCAAAATGTTTTTGCAGGCAAGCAAGAATCTGTGCTTATAAGCAATTCCCAATTCTTATGCATATGGATTCAATGAAAAGGCTAAAAAGGGCAATTACTATTTATGCATAGGGCCCAATGGCTGTGGATATATCACGTGTGTTTGTGTGAGGATCATGGCGGTGTCGTCTATGTATGTATGCGTCTGTGGCTATGTGTGTATGTGTGTTTGTGTGCGTGCGTCTTTGGCGTTGTGTTTTTGTGCAAGTCTATTTATTCTATCAAAAAACTGTTTCAGGCAGCAGATCATAGAAATTGATTATTCAGCAATACATACGCATAAACAAATCCCTGTATAAATAAGTTTGAAATAGATTGTTTTGCAAGTAGTCTACTAAAGTGTGTTTTCATCGCTTGCTTGTTTACAGTGGAAACAGGAGATGTTCGTCTCGTATCAGGAGCCCACGAATTGGAAGGACGAGTTGAGATTTATTACAACAACCAGTGGGGGACAATATGCGATAATTTTTGGAGTCTCGAAGAAGCCACAGTGGTTTGTCGTCAACTGGGATATAATACGGCTACGGCAGTACGAAGGGATTCCTACTATGGTGGAGGGGACGAATACCAACCTATCTGGCTAGACTATATAGACTGTACAGGATCGGAAAAATCACTTCTGGATTGCGTTATCACAGGATGGGGTGGTACTCATTGTAACCACCACGGTGACTCTGGAGTTGTTTGCAGCAACGACCGAGGTTAGTGTAAAAATATCGGGATTTTAATCTTTTATCAAACACTTACGAATATGGTGTATCGTCATAAACTGTCCACTGTACGGTGACCCCCCCCCCCCGAAAAAAAAAATCAACAGGTAAATGTAAAAAAAAAAAATCACACTATGTACCAACCATGTGCAATTTTGGATTCCCATCAGTATGTCTGTGTAAGTACCGTAGAGTTGTGGTTAGTTCAGCAAAAATCTATAAAATCTCTTCAGTGGTTCCTCAAACTCCAAGCAAAGCTTTTTAGAGGACGCTCCACTTGTACCTATCTTATTTACTCGTTAGAGTATCATATTTTTTGACTCGTTTTCAAGTTTGTTTATGTTACAAAACATTATGTGTACATGCATACATGCCTTGTTCTCGTCAAACTCAATTATTTTTGTTTATAAGTATGCGTTATGGTATACATGTATCTAATTTTGTTTTGTTTAGATTTAATTTTATGTACCCGTGTTTGTATTTATTTTATTTTTATGATGGAAGTTAAATAAAAATTAATCAATCAATCAAAGGTGTTATATGATGCTTAGGCCACGTTATGCTACTGTAGAGGTATGTCTTTGTGGGGTACAGGATTTATTCCGCACAAGCAAAAAAAAAAAAAACCACACCCACAATAGTGATTCTGTACTCATACGATACGGG
>JZLH01S0164286.1:0-15435 GCA_001188425.1 Eucidaris tribuloides
ATTTAGAAAGGAAAAATATTTTAAAATTGTTTTCAACATTATTTTAAGTGATTGTTATCACCATTGTGTCGTAGAAAATGTTCTTATTGACATACTTTGGAACATTAAATTTGAAAAAAAATTAAAGATAGCAAAGAAATTTGACTGAAGTGGGATTGGAACCAGTGACCACAAGATACCAAGTTCTGTGCTCTATACACATGAGCTACACGTATTCACCCAGACAGCACTAATCATTGTGTGGCTGAAATAGTGCGGCCTTGTTACAAAATGAGTCTAAAGAGTTAAATTAACCTGGTGGCTTTTAACATTTTATTGCCCGTTGATGACGCATGAATATGTGAAGTTTTTAGCACCAGGGATGTTATTTTCAAGTATAATTTACTCCCTATGTTTAACGATAAAATGCTCCACAATTCAGGTGTTGCACAAGCAAGTGTTTCGGAGAGTTGTTTTTGTTTTCCATGCAGTGAAAGCGCATGTATTTTCATATTGGTAGCTCTGATATTATCACTTGCAATTATTTCTGTCATCGTGACTGTTTTGTTTGCATGTATGTATGTACCGTTTGTATGTTTGTTTGTTTGTTTGATTGTTTTCATTTCCTTGGATGTAAATTTAACGAGGCAAAAAATGCGAAGTATTATCCTTTTTACGACTTTATAACCTCTTCAGATTTTTATCATATCTATCAAACACTCTAGAATAATTCATACTGCCTTGCGTAGATGGGTGATTACCTTAAATTTTCACCCCGCAGGCATGAGTAATAGTTTCACTACACTTCAGCTCTAAATTTGTTTTCGTAAAGTATCACATATAGTCGTTATTTGAAGACTCTGGGACCGATAAAAGTAATATATTAACCACAGCAACATATTTTATTTGAATTTTATTTCTTCGATCACAAAGGAATAATCGTTTCTTCGTATTAGGCATAGGTAATTTTTACTACACTTCTAGAGCTTTGAATTGACAGAAAGCGTGTTATTTTTGTCGTAAAATATCACTTAGCTATGATTTTAATACTTTATACAAAATAAACATATTACCAAAACTCCTACTCTTCAACAGAATTTTATTGGAATTTTGTTTCGTCAATGTCGAAGAAATAATCGATACAGTGTACTTCGTATTAGATCAAATAATGATTTTTAAAAGGTTTAAATACAGTGCCTAAGTATGGGATGTGTTTGAGTCAAAACTAACCAAAGAGCCTTTTCTATGAATCATGGGGTAGAACATGAAGTATCGACGTATGGGTAAAAAAGGCACATTTTGTTCAACAACAATTTGTGACCTTTATATTCAAAATTCAACAGTATAATTCTGAAAACACAGCCCATGGAAAAAAAAAAATCGGATATAATACAAAAAAGGGCTGTTTCGTTATATTACATATCCCTATAGAAACCTTGTACAGATATAGCGCTGTTTGCAATCACAGACTGACACGGAATATTTTAGGGGGTAATACAAAACGTCACAGTTATATTTCCTTCACACGCTTACGAAGTTTTGGATTGCTTGTCTATAGCCGGAAATGAAAAGGAAAGCGTTTTAGAGTGCGTACGCTTAAATAAAAGCTTACTTACTTTACTTGCATATACCCAATATTGACAATAATGGAACTAGTGTACAAAGACAAAATTGTACATTATTGAGAGAGAGAGAGAGAGAGAGAGAGAGGGAGTAACATTTACCAATCATTTGAAAGATTTGTAATTTGTAGGAGTGTTGGAATATATATTTTTTACGTCATGAAATGTTGAACAAAGTGTGGATATTATATGTCTTTGATTTTCAACCGCAAATACATGGTAATAATAATATCTTTTTATTGTCACCCTATGCTACTCTACAAGGATCTACTCATACATATTCCCGAATTCACGTGACAAAAAATATGTATAGTTTTATCGTTATTTGCAATTGTTATATTTCGCGTACAGTAATTAATTTTATTAAGTATTTATGTCTTAAAAGCTAGTAGTAATATTGCCGTTGTTTAAGAAATTGCTATATGGTACTCGTCAAAACAAGTTGCAACCATAATCCGTCAGAACGTATTAAAGCTTCATGAAAATATTGAGCTTTCAAACTTGGTAATTAATCATTCCAATGAAGTTTTAAATTACGTTTAAGTTCCTTTCATACAATAATTTTAGGTTTAGAATGAATGATTTCAATTAGTGTTTAGATAAATTATCAGTTATATTCTGCTCTTGTTGTATTTTCATTTCCTAAGTAACATCAACTATAAAGTAAGTCCATCGCAGTCCGACCATTACTATATGTTTTTAATTCATCTAAAAAGGGTGAACAAGTTTGTTACTTAAGACGTTTCTCTAGAGAAAAGGGAAAGGTATTAGAACATGATATCCTCCCTTGACAGTCTAAGTTGAGGGCATACATACGTGCAATCTGGGAAATCCGCGTGTTATTCTCGCCTGCAATATTCATAAATTCAATATCTCTACATGACACGAATGTGATGTATTTCACGGAGGAAAAGTGATACAAATATTTAACATTCCATAAATGACGACAAATTCACCAACGTGGAATTCCCAAGTAACAACAGATGACATCCAAACAATCCGAAGATATTCAGGAGGTTGTGAAACTTGCCGGTACATGGTGCAATTGAAATGAAACATATCTTATGCAACTGTCATTGAATACTAGATTCAAGATATTCTGATTCAAATGATTAAAGGTGTCTTTACCCACACACTGAGGTAAAACACAGTTGTTAAAATATTTCGAACAACAACCAGGTGTTTATATAATCGTAATAAAACACTCTAAATTGTGATTTAATATGTAATTTGATCTGATTCATCGAGCACTCTCAGTTACTAAAAAACACTAGCAAAGGTATAAAAAAAATATACGAACAAATTACACTTCATGGTGTTTATTTTGTCAAAGTTTTCGCATCACTAGTAATTGTAAATGTGTGAGCGTGCTTGAGTGTAAATATGATTGTATTCATAGGCAATGAAATGTGTGCATAACAGTTAGAAATAATTGTTCATTTTTTAGATTCACACACGTGACTTTGCATCGATTAATCAAAGTGGAACAACATTTGATACCTGTCATTCACGTTCTACTCCACTTAGGATAATAGGCAGATTGACGTCTGAAAATTGTCGCTTTTTAGTGTATTCTTTCGTATTTTTTTCTTTTTCACAGTCTAAACCTAAATAAATCATTTAAAGACATTTATAAACGGTTTTGGTAACACTTTATAAACACTTGAAGACGTATAATTGGGAATCATCATAATTTTGGTTAAAAATTCCCTGTATCGCCTATATGGTATCGAAACTCCCTGTTTCTTTTTTCTGTAACACTTCATAAAAACTTGAACATGAAAGATATTAAATCACTTATTGGGTGAAGTATAAGGCACCGATGAACTGATTAGATTTTAGAGTTGTAAGGTCAAAGGTCATGAGGCCTCATATATGTCTGATTTGGGCTAGTTACCACGATAATTAAGAACAGCTTGTCGGATTTTGATGTAACTTGGGTGAAGTATATATTATTATAAGGCACTGGTGAACTGATTAGATTATGGAGTTGAAAGGGCAAAGGTCAAAGGTCATGAGGCCTCATACTTGTCCAAATTGGGCTCATTTTTGCAGAACGGCTTATCAACTTGAGACAGGCCTTATGAGGCATTGATGTACTAATTAGGTTTTGGAGGTCAAAGGTCACAAGGACTTATACATGTCTGATTTGTGATTTGGTCTCGTTACCATGATAAATTGAGGCTTTTCAATTCAAATCAAAGTGGGTGGAGTGCGGACTGTGAGGCATACCCATCGACTGCGCGCAGTCGAACTTGTGCTCAGGTTTTTTTTATTGAAGCTCCACAATGTGCGCCTACATGTATGTCTTTAATTTTCAGCACTTTGTGTATACTGACGGAAGCTCGCCCACGTGTAACGTCCGTTGGGTACGGACCACGCACAGGCTCGCCGAGAAGACGATCACCTTCAAACGATAACGTCACTGAAATTACTGCAAAATGATATTTTGGGTGAAATGGAGGCACATTCAACCCAATAAATGAGATAAACGGCTCTCGATTAAATTTGTATTTTTTTTTTTTTTTTAGAGAGAGAGAAAATCGCATATGTTTGAAAGTATATACACTTTACCACAGAACAATCCAGTCTCTGGCTCACACATCTGAAATTTAACGTACCAACCGAAGTGTTAATACACTCCGAAATGCGATTTGGGGCACATTTGTTCTGGAAATTGCGTATCGTTTAAGGGAAGGGGACCTTCCCACCCCTGTCCTCCGCTTAACTCCTTTGTTCCTTCGCCAAAAAGTACGGATCCCCACCCCTCCCCAATTTTTGAAAACCTGTTGGCGCCCTTGAACGCAGAGTTAACTTTGACCCGATGAAATCAACTTACTTCACAAATCGTGAACTCGGTTTGGATTTCTGTATCATCTGGCCACAAGGGCTCTATCAAGAGATCGAGCAATGACAGGTAAATCTATTACGTTGCTTTATACGAGGTTAAATTTCTGTCACGGTGGATCTCACTTTCCTGCAATGCTGACATAAAACGTGTTTTTTTTCTTCTCAACTAAACAATGTCTTGCATTGCTTTTGTCATAATTGGTATATATTTTGACTCATTTTGGTTCTTTATTTCAACTTATTTTGTCTGTTGTGCATTTTTCGGTACTGGTACTAATCGAGTCATTTCCCATAAATGTACGTTCTTCACGTTTTTCACAAAAATTGCATGATTTTGAGTAAGTAAAACTTCGCAAAGGTATGAGCTTAAACCTGTAAGAACTTCAAACTTTTTCAAAAAAATATTATTAAGGGCTTGCTGCAAATTTGAAACACGTCTACCGATATCAAAGGGGAAATCATTGCGCTCTTCGTCAAAATGTCTACAAATTACATGTCTCCATTCATTTTTTTTAACCAATGGGAAGGATTATGCCGTCAGGGTTCCATAATAATATTTTGATTAAAGTCCACTCATGTTAGTATATGGTACGACATCAACATATTTTCAAAATATATTCACAAATCTGCAAAGCCGGTGAGAATTAGAAACTAAGCATCATTTTGTACCCGAGTCACAGATCCATAGTACGTATATACCAAGCCACATCATAACAGAAACATATAAAATAAAAAAACATGCCAAGTCATAATATAGTAGCACTGCCTGTTCAGAGCTCGATAGCACACAATAACACTTTCAAAATGTAAGGCATCCCATCGAGTATGTTATGGAATCTCAAATAACCTAATTTGGGTCGTGGGGTTTTGGGACGGTAATGTTATTACGAGGTAATTACAGTCAAACATGTGGGCAGTATCTATAACAACAGAACGTGATTTCATGACAAAATGCCCTCACGAGGAGAAAAAAAATGAAAGAAGGGAGTGATTATAGTCTGAAATCGTTTGGACATTGTATACGACACGACTGCAAACTATACAAAAAAATCACGACTCTTAGACGTCAATATTCCCATAATATTACACGTTCAAACATCATCAGAAGTTGATAAAATCTATTCTATAAAATTCGGAGAAAAGAATTACTTGCAGTATCATTCTGTGATCTAGTGTTTGTAATTTTTTTGGCATTTATTGTAGGTATAACAAGATAAGGAAGAAAAGTATTTTGATGTCAATCCACCTGTCAGTAAATTTTCGTAAACTATATAAAATATATTAGATATATATAAAATTATCAAGCGGATATGTGACCGTAATAATCAAACTCAAGTTTTGATTTTTTTTAATTAGTAGTAGTAGTAGTAATAATAATAATAATGATAATAATAATAATAATAATAATAATAGTAATAAGAAGAAGAAGAAGAAGAAGAAGAAGAAGAAGAAGAAGAAGAAGAAGAAGAAGAAGAAGAAGAAGAAGAATGATAATAATAATAATAACAATAATAATAACACTAATAATAATTATAATAATAACAATAATAACGTCTTTTTTACCCCAGGGTAGCCACTTCAGTCAAATAGACTGCTCCACCAGCGGACCCTGCACAACATAAGTATTATTATTACCCTTCTCTGTTCTGGAATGCCGAGCGCCTGGCTAGAAAGCAGAAGGTACCATTTTAAAAAGTCTTTGGTATGACCTGGCCGGGGCTCGAACCCGCGACCTTTCGGACGTGAGGCGGACGCTCTGACCATTAAGCCATCACGCCGGTTCTACCCTAGACTGGTGATAGATAAAATGTATGCCTGACAGAGACTGCGTGATAAATTTGCTTTAAAAGAATAGAAACTACGATTTTCAAAAACCATGATGCTTCATCACTGAGATCATCGAGATGAATCGTAAATCTATCTGGATTTCATTGTCAGGTGAATGAATCGAGGTCAGGGAATAATGATGAATCAGGGAATGAATGAATCTTCAAATTAATCATACTAATTGGGTTAATAACGGTAGATTCAGATTGTACCATCACATTGTCAGGGCACATTGTACGGATACATTTCCATGAGGTGGAGATCATTAACCAATAAATCAGCACTGCGGATTCAAAATGATTTTTATAGCTTGTCTTATACATGATCCTGTTTAGGATAGCTACTTAATCACACGCTTGTTTGTCTGTATTTGTGTGTTTTGCGTGTGTGTTTTTGGCATGATAGTTTTACAGAATTTTCAGGGCATTAGATAATGATGTACCAAAGTTTGTAGGGAAATCAATATGACCAATGGACCTACTTTTTGCAAAGTACATTTCTTTATTTTCCTTTTGTCTATCAAAATGATAGCATTGTAGGGGTGTAAGAATGATAATACGAAAATGGCATATGCCAAGCATATATTTTGTTCACTGACTAGTAAACCTATTATGTATGTATGTATGTATGTATGTATGTATGTATGTATGTATGTATGTATGTATGTATGTATGTATGTATGTATGTATGTATGTATGTATGTATGTATGTGTAGCCTATGCATGCATGCATGTATCTATCTATCTATCCATCTGTATGCATTGTATCTATGTAAGTAACGCCAACATTTATTACATTTAGTTACATGTATATATTTTGGTTATATTTCTGTATTTTTTAAAACATATTTTTATATCTTTCGCTGATAGATATTCAAAAAACGCAAGGAGAAGATATAGCATGTATGTGGTAGCAAGGTGTATCTGTATATTGCCATTTACTGGGTTATTACGTGTGTATTTTTAAATATCTCTCAGAATCGTACCTCAACGAAGATGTTGTAGCATGAATCGCAATACAGCAAGCCACAAACATCAGAAATTAATTGAACTTTTAACAAAATTTATAGTAAATCAATGATTTGCAATTATGCTAATGGGACTGCGTGGTTAGCGGTCAGAGCGAGTGATGTAATATGTACGTGGGAATCTGGTAAAAGCCTTGACGTAATTTATAAATTAACAGGTTAAGAGCTTCATAATTCTGTTCGTGACATTATATACGCAACGCTCGAATAACGCAACTTACTTAACCCGTCGGAGATTAAGTACGAGTTAACTCGTGTTTGTTTCTATGGAAAATGCATATCTTTAGTGAAATCAAATCGTCTCCAACGGGTTTAGTTTCATGGAAAATAGATTAGCGCGTTTTTGCAATCAACATCTAAATTCATCGTGATTATACAGAGCGCCTCAAAAAAAAACATTCTGATTTTGAATAAACTTAGAATAGATTGCAATAGATTGCAAACGTCACAATCTCTTTACGTTTGCTACATCGTGTGACAACTGATTTACTCTAGTACTCTCTCATCATTGATACCACGATGATCAACATGTTCCGATCTATTCAAACTTAGAATATTTATTAGAATTAAATGGGATTCCTGTCCCTAAACTAAATATATGGGATCTTTTTTATCACAAAGTTTGGTATTGATACAATGATCATAACAGTCACAGTGACAGTTTTCGTGAAATTCAAATTTTTCGAGTCATTACACCTGTCATGTGGATGATGTGTTCAATATGCCCTTATTAGGCATGCATTGAGTCTCTTACCGCAGGAACATTCTGTGCTGAGGGGACACCTCTTGGTCTACCTGACTGATTTTTGTCCAAATTAAGCCGCTGTTCAATATTTTATTTAATTGTTTCATGTTGTAGAGAATCACACTCTTACTGGGTGGATGAAAGGGCGTAGGCTGGGGTGTAACTCGGGTGCACGTGCACCCCCCCCCCCCCCCGCCGCAGAAACAAATAGAGTTCCGCCCCTGGCAAGCAAAAAGAAATTTTTACCACCTTTTCTGCTTTCAACGCCTGATTTTCTCAATTTTAGTTCCACCTCCCTAAGATGTGCACCTCCCCACACCAAGTTAGTTCCACCTCCGCAAGATGTGCACCTCCCCATGCCCAAACCAGCCTACGCCCCTGGGATGCTGTGTATTAAAATATCTGGCATACTGCCGCTGTGTCCTACAATCTACTTAGTCGACAGGTACATTTTGTTTGTTGCTATTCTACGAAATGTCAAAATAATTTTGGTACGAGATAAAACTCCTAAATCCTCCCTATCAGCCCTCAAAAGATTTTTTTTAAATCCAATAAATAAAACACACTGATCAGGCTGATGAAAACAAAATGGTATACTTTTTTAAGACACCCTGTACCTTCGTGTGCTGCGTGATAAACATTAACGATTCTTGACATTTTAAGTTTTCGTCTGACCAATCGTGAACCTCTTGAAAATAAAAATGAGCAGAAAACTCGATAATTACGCAAAACGGAACTTGGCTTTGTAGTCGCAATCTTTTGTCAAAACCCACGCAAGGGAATCCAATTAAATTAGCGGTACGTTTTTTTTTTCTCTTCTGCAAAAATATTGAAATATTCAAACGTGGAGATAATGCACTCGGGGTTGAAAGCGTTGGAATGACTTAATTGCAGTTAAAGCAAGTAAATCATTGAATATCCTTAAATATTAAAAGTCATCCATTTAATAATATTGAGAAACTTGTACCTCAATATTATAACTTACTTTAAACATCTGTTGGTTTCCGATGCATGTGATCTTAAAGTGTGGTGTTCCTTAATTATTATTTTGTTGTTTATTCGGTTGATTTTTTTTCTCTTCAATTTGCTATTGTGTATTCCATTGTCGTTTTGCTTTTGTTAATATTTTTAGATAAACAAATAAGTCTTAAAGACGCAGGTTAAGATGGTGGAACTTCAATTAAAAAACTGTCAAACTGTGATATCTGAGCTAAATAGTAGTGACTAAATAGACAAATAAACATAGGTACATACAAAATTTTAGAATGTTATGCTGCCACTGACAAGGTATGCATGAATAAACAACACGCTCCTGATTTATTGAGTATAAATTTGTCAGACCAATAAGACAATAGTCTATGGGAGAAAAAAGGACAATGTCAGGAGAAGGTCACACTGGTTACTCTAGATTTGTCACTCTTTTAAAACACTAAAATGATCAATTGAAAGACAGTTTTTAAGGGCTTCAGTTTTTAAACCTTATCAAAGACATTTAGAGCATTGCTTTATTTCGTACTTGTACTTAACAGACTGACAGAAAGATCTATAAATATCACACTACCTTCATGTGAAAAGAGCCAATGATTTTCAAGTAAGAGACAATTTAGCATTAAGGTCCTTCTGCCGGGAACATATGCTAGGGCCCTTCTGCCTGACAACCAACGAATTGTGTATTCACATCGATTTCTATTTGGAGTCTAATCATTTTTTTCATGTGAACAAATCAAATTTCCTTTGTAGTTTTAAAACATTTGGATGATAAATTCCAATTGAATTGAATGGAATTGAATAGAAATGTATAATAATTTGAATTTACTCATGCAAACTTGAACATACCATAAATATACACACGTTTGGACACAATTCTGATGTTAATAACTCTTTCTTGTGTGGGTAAAATGGATTTACCACCTTTTGAAACCAAACCGCCTTGTTTTACTCGATGCCGCATCATTCTTACCTCCAAGTAGAGTGGTGAGTTGTCATTGCTCTCTGCCAGTTCGTCGTTATTGATACCAGCAGGGAAAGCGGTCGTCACTGAGAAGAGGACGGATAGTGTTACCAGTACGACGACCAGCGTCAGGTGGTGGAGTTCCATATCTGTACACAAAATGGAGAAAAGTTGGGAAGACATGCATGACTGTGATGACCGAATACTGTAATGATCACAGGTATAAAGTATGTGAAAGATTTACAGGCTAAATTTTGATGGTTTATATCTTTGATCAGCCGATTTGAGGCCGCTCTCTCCCGGACTTTACATCCATTCACTGATCATAGGACCCTATCACGCCAGCAATTTCAACGGGCGGGGTGTGTCCAGCAGGGTGCTCGATCCTGGGGGCGGCAGGTGGCGATCGCCCCCCAATGAAAATATGGGGGCAAAAAATATCGATTTGCCCCCTCCCCTATAACTTATGACAACTTGAAAATAAAATTCACGCATATGCAAACGCAAATATTTTAAAAAGCATTGGAAAGCACTAAAAAAAAAACATTAACACATAGGCATTGAAAATATTATTAAACATACAAATTTATCAATTTTTCGCGCAAAATTTCTGAATAAAGTGGGACATTTTGGACATTTTTTCACTTTTGCCCCCCCCCCCCCATCCGAAAATGATCGACGCCTCTTAGTGTTCTCGCGGGGGTGGGGTGGTTTTTTTATCCAAATCCTAGGTCTAAAATTGTTTACCGTCTGCCCTGCAGCCGAAAAAGTCAGTCAGGTGGGGGGGGGGGGGGTAGCTGCGAAGGTTTTTTTTTTTCAATCCAAATCCTAGGTCCTAAATTTTTGCACGCCAAGTTTTATTCCGTCTATTCCGGAGCTTTAAAAAACTACCTTTTTTTTACGTATTTTCTGGAAAACGGGGACACCCCCTCCCCCGATACGCGTATGCTATCACGTCCGCCCAGAATTTGTGCACCTCCTTCACTTCTTGGGGAGTATTCCTATCCCGGCTGCCACTAAGTTACTCAAGGCAATTGTGCCTCCAACGGGATTTCTCGTCCTCTCGGGTACCCATTTGTGCTCCTGTAATAGTTTACAATGGATCTGTTTTTCTAAGTTCCGTTGTCGCCTGGAGGTCTTGAGGGTTACACTAGACACTAATGACTTCAAGTCAAAATTTTGACCCAAACAATAACTGTGTATAATAATTGCTCAACAATTGAACAGGCAGCCATACAATACGACACATATTGTTTTGCTTTTAGTGATCGTATGGCACCATCTAAACCATTATTTACATCTTTAAATATTCTTAACATATACCAATCAAATAAATACTCCATGGCAAATTTAATTTTCAAATTCAGGTTAAAAATCATTCCCGAAATAATTGCAAATATGTTTGTATTGAATAACAGTATACATAAGTATGAAACCCGAAATAGAATCAATATCATCTGTGGAATATTGCCAAACAATTTGCTCTTTATTCATTTCGACATACTGGACCATGTTTATGGAATTCCTTACCAAATGATATTATTGAATCCAATTCACTAAATGTATTTAAAAAGAAATTAAAAACCTACCTGATTAAATATACATAATTAAATAACATTGCATATCTGTACATTTAAAAATAGTTCTCCTTTAGGAGGGGTTAAAATTATCTCACTTATTCTGTACCTCTTTTCATTCCACCGTTATTTTGTTAATGTTATTTGTTTGTTTGTTTTATAATTGTACATGTTATTATCAGTGTACTTTATTTTATGTAATCGTGTAACATATTTAATATTCAAGAATTTTGTCATAGGAATACTGCCTCGACAGAATGTTTTGACATTTTATGCAGTATTCCCCAATTCCATGTTGTTTTGAAATTGTATTACTATGTTACTATTGATTTTTTTTCTTGATTTTTTTTTTCTCTGTTGTACTTGTTTGTTGATTTTTATCTTGGAATTGAAATAAATTTGAATTTGAATTTGAATAAAATCTTCTGAGTTCCGTTGTCGACCGAAAGTGTGCCGACTTGAGGTGGCTAGACCTCAATTCGATTGTCATGTGAAAATTTTCATTGCTGTATATCTGCATATATGGCAAAAAAAAAACAAGGCCGTAGGCCTTGATCAAACTATTCCAAAAGTTTAAAGTCAAGAGAAATAAGTGGAATTTGAAAATTTCTTGGGGGGGGGGACAACTGCACCCTGCTCCCCTCCCCTCGCTATTCACGTACATTCATACACACCCACAAACAAATTTATGTACACGTAGACAAACACACACGCACATACATTACACAGCTCACCCACCGTCGTGCCGGCACCACCACGCTCTGTATCATTAATATGCAACGTCCCCTAATATGATTGCTTGGGGAACCTATTTACTGGGCCCCGTCGTGATTTTTAGCACGTAAGTGTATTGTGATGTTAGAAATGAATGAATACAAGTAGTAAATGTATAAATATTGGAAAGTACTTTTTAAATTTGAAGAGAGGGTCAGGGAGAGATACTTCCATAAATTTATTGTTCCTTTGTGTCTAAGGATCGCTCGCCATGTCCATGACGGGAATGTACATGTTAATATCTACTTTAGATCACGCCCTATAAAGACCATATGAAACTAGTAACACCGATACAAAAACGCGTGTTGTCAAATTAATGTTTGTAACAAAACACTCGATACCCGCATGTCATGTCTGATAAGTATTGATAGTATGTATAGGTGTGTATCTTAAAATTTGTAAATGATGAATTATTTTGTATAGCTCGGTCAAATATAATTATGAAGGGGAGAAGATCTCTTCGTAACTACACTGCAAAACCCTTGGTGTTAAATTTGAAACGAAGGGTGTCGCACAATATGAATACCGGAAAAGTGTTGATTTTTTTTGTCACCCTTGGTGTTAAAGCCAATGCTCTTGGTGTTTGAAATAATTCGATTGGTGTTAAAATAGCACAAATGGTGTTAAAATTTTACACCACGTCTGGAATCTATATTGTGCAACCCCATGGGAGTTAAATTTAACATTTATTTTTTGCAGTGTAATAAAGTCCAGTTTATAAGACTTACAGAAGACATTACAAAAATTTAATGGTATAACAAACATGATTTTTTTTCCTCTATATATAGGCCTACATGTATGTGATATGATCTTATCAAATTACTGTAAGTGCACCATTTCAATTTAATGTTACATATTTCCAATAATTCGTAACACTTAAGCAAAATCAAGAAGACATTACGAAAATTAAAAGGTATAACAAACATGATTTTTTTTCTTTATATATACATGTAAATAATATAACTGATCAAATTATTGGCAGTGTACCATGTCATCTAAATGTTATATCTTTCCAATAATTTTGAATGAATGAAAAAAAATTCAAACAAGTATACAAAATCAATGACAAAGTAATACATTTTCCATTCACAAAGTTGGGTAAATAAATGCAGAGAAAATATATATACTACTGACATAATTATTTCATGACTTTTTGACGAAACTATAGACAATTTGTGGTGTTGTTAAATGCAGAAGGTCAAACCTTTTGAGCCGAAGCTTAGGGGGAAAAATCGAATGGGATTTATGGTTGTACAAAGTTCGTTGTTGTAAAGGGAGGGGAGGGGAGGGACGGGGAGGGGAGGGGAGGGGAGGGGATGGGTAAGCCCATAACAGAGGGATAATCGTGGGCAGTATATGGGATTAGTGTTGAGTGTTGAGTGCATGCAGCTTGGTTTTTGGCAGAAAAATTCGTAACATTTAAGGCAAAATCAGCGCCCCTTATATACATTTTCATTAGATTTCTTTTTTTCATTTATCACTCAGAATCTTCACGTGGGCGTGACACCTCTTCCACGTTTGAGTGGGAGCGAGTATATTTTTCACATCGAACATTCTTGAGAATCTATCAGTATATCGCAAACAGTAATCCAATGCTTTTTGTCAACATTTTCGCCGTAGTCTTATTTCACACGTAATACCAAGTGCGTCGAATCTTAATTATGTCGTTTGGGCTGTCTCACTGTGCCACGGTCCGGTCATATTTGATAGCATAGGCCGCACAAATAGAATTTTTAGTTATGATTAAATTGTGTATAATTATTCCAGCCTTGTCGGTACGGCAGTTCAAAATTACACCAAGGGCCATACGCCTGTTAATTTACTGACTCTTCTAATCTAAGACCGCGTTTTCAACAATGTTTCCGCTAACCGCGAATAACCCTTGTCTATTTGTGCCATTTTTGGTTTAGATACATGATACTTTAGATACTGGTTTAGATAAATTGTTGTTATCCCCTTTTCAATACCTCTGAGTAAACAATAAAGTTTCCTCACGTGGTTCGAGAAGGTTTCGATGAAAAATGTCTATGTGTAGTAGGTGCATGGTATACTCCGTTAACAGTCCATTATCATAGGGTCCATGTGCCATGAAAAATACACATACAAATTGGGGGAATTCCTTACAATTTTTACGGTTGGAACGTATTGAAATTTACAACAAATAGATAAACAATATATATATATATTTTTTTTGGGGGGGGGGTAAAAGGTCTGTGAATATAACATATACTTTATTTTCTAGTAATGTTAAGATAATTTTGACTGTCCGAAGTAATGGTTAGCTGTGGATAACAATACGGTCCACCCGTAAATATTACAATCGAGAGGCATGCAGCAAGTTGTCAGGAATAATTCGTATTCCAAACCCTTTTCACGGATATTTTTTTTATTGTAAGGTTTTATTCAAAGCATTTACCTAAATTGTATCCATTTCGTTTTGTCTCTGAATTTTCCTCTTGTTGTACGCAGGGGCGGCGCCACGGGGGTAACAAGGGGAGGGCCGCCCCTATTTTTTCAAGGTAATGAAAATAACGGGGATTTTACTGGTTTCGTTGTTCATTTGGCTAGTAATTATTATTTCATTGGGGGCGGGCAAAAAAAGGTGTTTGGGGGGACGTCGTCGGCCCCTGCCCCCCCCCCCCCCGCCTTGTGGAACGCTGTATTTTGGTCCTCGTCGACCCCCTGTCCCCCGCGTGTCGGATGATGTTTGGCTTGTAATTTGGCAGGTTAATTTTTTGGGGGAAGGGCAAAAAACGGTTTTGGTCTACGTCGGACCCCTACCCCCGCTTGTCGAATGAAGTTTGACTAGTAATTTGGCAGGTAAAAAAAAAAGAAAAAAATTGGCGGGCAAAATTTTCCCCGACAAATTTTTTGCCCAGTTTAAGATTTTACCCTTGCGCCGCCCCTGGTTGGACGTAGTTCCGCAGGATCCGAACATTTCAGGGTTACAGAGAATGTTACGAACGGAAGTTAACCATACGGCCCGTTGGGCAAGGTGGAGCTTAGGTTGAATGCGACACAAGCACATACACGACAACGGAAATAATATCTGTCATTAAACTTTATGATATGAAATTCAATTT